>VXBO01002234.1:76519-113686 GCA_013400135.1 Rhinoptilus africanus | reverse complement strand
TCGTATGTGTTTTCCTCGTTTTTCTGCAAAACTTGTTTTCTAACATATTAGCTGCACCAGGAATTTATTAAAGTTGAAGAAGCTAAAAGACATAGACTGCCTTCAGCTTGGTGCATCCACCCTTAATGTAGCCTGCTATAGTCTCTCTTGACACCCTTATGTCAACCGACTTGTCAACCTNTCTTAAAGGTCCCTTCCAACCTCACCGATTCTATGATTCTATGACTTCAAGTTTTTTTGTGTCTGCAATTAAAGTCTTTTGACCTTGCATTTGGCAGGCAAGAGATATGGGAGAATTCAGGAGCATAGAATTATAGGAACAGACAATACAGCTGCATTGGTTTGCGTAAGTTGAAGGGACCTAGATGCAAAACTACAAAGATGGGAAAAGACAAGGGTAAAATTAGAGGGGGCAGAAGTTTTGTCGCTCAAGCCAGCACATAAAAACGTAAAAACTAGTTAGTTTGCACAGGTAGAATGTTGTGTGGTTCCAGGCTCCAGAACCAGCTGACCAAGGCGATGAGTGTGCACCCTTTGGTCCGGCATGGATCAGGCTCTCTTTCCTCCATCTTTCTTTCCAAGGAAGTAAAAGACAGAGGTGAAGATTTGGCATCAAGCTGTGATTCACTTGAAGATGGCAAAGTGTGGAGAGGACCCTTCCTGCCCTCTTTAGTTGTCACTCTTGAGAGGGGATTGGTGGCAAGAAAAAGTAAGAGATAAACTTGCTACTACAGTCCGAGGTGACTGAAAGCAGAGGGATAGTGACTTTCAAAAGGTTGTAGCCTTCACAGCTAATCAGGCTCCATTGTTTGCGGCTTTTCTGCCTTCCACATCAAGGAGCCTGCCTCACAGCTTTGCAAGACACATGAATACATACACAAGTTAAATTACCAGGATTGCTCACACTGGAACCTACTTAGAGCAGCATTATGCACACGTGTAAGTGCTTGCAGTTTTAGACCTGCAGTATAATGCACATACTTTATTCATTGAAAGCTACTTTTGTTTTACTTTGAAATCTCACTTTTCTCTCCTTCCTCCTCCTGTATATTTATTCTCATACATTCTTAAGACTCAATTAGTCGTGCTGCTCTGGACCTGCGTGCCGTATCATCTGTTCAACAACCCATGAGAGACCTCAAAAGCTTTGAGTAGAACTACATTTTTTTCTTTTAAAAATAACAGCATAAACAGATCAAACACAGCTTTTCTTTTTTCCTTTGGTGTAAGCAAGCAAATGTCTTTGGAAAGGGTGTTTTTGACCATATGCTTAGGAGAAAGGGTGGTTTTGATGATATGTTTAGGAGTGGGGAGACCTCCTTGCAAGGGGAAAGTTTATTGGATGCTTGGAGGGAGTAGCTTGTATAAACTGTTTCCAGTCTTGCAGAGACGCTCTTTGCATGTGTTGCTTTGGTGGTTTGTTTTATTCTCTGAAGGCAGCCTGCAGAGCTGAGCTTGGCTGTCCATAACAAAAGCCTAGCGGAGAGCAAGACCAAGTTACCTGCCTGCTCCTGGAATGCCAAACACAACAAAAAGCTCGGGCAGAGGGGCTGAGGAGCCATTAAAAAGCTTGGACAGCAGGCAAATGAAAACATTACTGCAGCTGAAGACCATTTCCTGGTATTTCACTGCTGGTTTTTAGCAAGTGAAGGTAGGAGGGGGAAGGGTCTGGAAAATATTAAATTGGCCCCAGAGAGCATTTAGAAAAAAATCTGGAATTTTGCAGACATTAACTGTCTGTTGTATGGCTGCATGTTTTTCTTGGAAATCCAGCACAGTTATGTAACGTGTTTGGGCTTTTTAAACTTTCTTTTCTTTTAAAGGTACCGCCAGAGCTTTTGGCTAATATTTTCATCATTGTAACAAAGTAAGTTTTAAGCATGTGTTCCTACTTTTCATGAATAGCTAAGCCCATATAAGACAAACACAAAACTTGAACAATTCTTACTCATATCTGCATTTATGCAGAGGTTTGCCTTTTTCTTTCTGTTGTGTGAGTCCCACTGTAAAGTGGCTTTTGACAAAAGACAATATTCTTAACTAACTTAGTTTCAGGGTGAGGCTTTATTTGGAGTGGGAGAGTTGAGGACGTAACTATATGGGGAGCGGTTTAAATGGTTTAGCATAACCCCCTTTTCTTTCTAATCTTTCCAGGCACATACAGTGGGATTATAAAACAGACGTCTTTTCATTATGCTTCCCAGACACAGTGAAGTCGTTAAGTCTGCCACATCTGTCTCTCCTTTCTCGACCTCCCACATTTTCGGCTTGGGGTGAAAGAGCAATGATAGCAGAGCAGGAATGGGGTGTTTCTGCAGCTGAATAGCAGAGCACGAGAAATAGTATCTTTTCTGAAGGCTTTTAACACTGGCCCCTTTGCGAGGAAAATTCTTTTGGTTAGGTTTTATTTTTGGGGTAGCAAAAGGAGAGGTTAATGGAGATAGTGGATAGAGATAAGAGAATGGCCAGAGTGTTTCTTTTTGACATGTGAAGTTTGTTCAGTTCTTTCTCCAAAACAATCCATAGGAATTAGTTTATTTGCATATGCTGGCCTCAGGTTGTGACCCAGGGTAGTTACAGGTCTTGGATAAGTGGGTCATGGAGATTCAGTTCTTGATGGGAACTATGTTCACACAGTTTTTTTCTAAACAAAGCTCTGAACAGTTTTAAAAAGTATCTCAATAATAATGTCAATTATTAGAGGAACATGGGAATTAGAGGAATTTTGACAATGCAAAGAAGCTATGCTTGTCTTGGGCAACTTTGTGTTTCTGTCTCTAATGTACAGTTCACCTATATGCGTGTCAAGATGAGATTCAGGCTTATTTGATTCTACCTCCCTCATACTCCTGCTGTATTCAGATCTGGAACCTGATTAGAATAGCCAGGGTATCAGCTCCACCATGGCAAACCTCTTTGCTGCTATTGGCATAAAGTCTTGCTAGTACCAGAGCCAACCAGTACAATGTAAAGTAACTTTTGTTGAGATAAATCCATGGGCTCTGATGGGAAGCACCTACAAGTGCTGAGGGAGCTGGGAGATGTCATTGCAAGGCCACTGTTGATAATCTTTGCTCAATCATGGTGGCTAGGAGAAATGCCCAAAGACCAGAAGAAAGAAAATATCACTCCTGTCTTGAAGACAGGCAAGAAGGAGGAGCCAGGGAACTACAAGCTGGTCAGTCTCACCTTGATCCCTAGGAGGGTGATGGAGCAGCTCATCCTGGAAACCGTTTCCAGGCACATGAAGGACGAGAAACTCCTCAGGAGTAGTCAGCATGACTTCGCCAGGGGACAGTCATGCTTGACCAACCTGATAACCTTCTGCAATGAACTGATGAACCTAATAGCAAAAGGGAGAGCAGTGGCTAGCATCTACTGGGCCTTCAGTAATGCCTCTGACACTCTCCCATAACAGCCTAATAGCCCCTTAAGTTGTTGCTGTAGGGGGTGGCTAAGCAGTGAAGTGAATTGAAAACTGGATGAACGGCTGGGCCCTGAGGGTCTAGTTGGAGGATAGTAAGTAGCAGTGTACCCCAGGAGACAATACTGGGTCCAATCCTGTTTAACATCTTTGTTAGTGATCTGCACAGTGGGGCAGAGCGCACCCTCAGTGAGTTTGCTGATGACACAAAGTTGGGAGGACTGGCTGATATAGGTCAGAGGGGTGTACAAGCATCCAGTGCGAGCTTGACTGGGTGGAGAAATGGTCTGACAGAAACCTCATGAAGTTCATCAAGGAGAAGCCCAAAGTCCTGAACCTGGTCAGGAAAAACCCCACACACCAGTATATACTGGGTTCCACCCAGGTGGAAAACAACTTGGCAGAAAAGGACCTGGGAGTCCTGGTGGACACCAAGTTGAAAACATTACAATGTGCGCTTGCAGCAGAGAAGGCTACCAGTATCCTGGGCTGCATCAGGCAAAGTATTGCCAGCAGGTCAAGGGAGGTGATCCTTGCCCTCTACCCAGAACCGGTGAGGCTATACCTGGAGCACTGTGTCCAGTTCTGGGCTCCCCAGTACAAGAGAGACATGGACACACTGAAGAGAGTCCAGTGAAGAGCCATGATGATGATTAAGGGACTGGAGCATCTCTCCATTGAGGAAAGGCTGAGAGAGTTGGGGCTGTTCAGTCTGGAAAAGAGAAAGCTCAGAGGGATCTCAGCAAGGTGTATAAATACCTGAAGAGAGGACAGAGCTAGGCTTTTTTCCATGGTGCCCAGTGACAGGACCAGAGGCAGTGGGCACAAACCGAAACACAGGAAGTTCCCTCTGAAAATCATGAAACACTCTTTTACTGTGAGTGTGACTGAGCACTGATACAGGTTGTCCCGAGAGGTGATGGAGTCTCTGATCTTGGAGATATTCAAAAGCTGTCTGAATGTGGCCCTGGGCAACTGGTGCTAGGTGACCCTGACTGATCAAGGAGTTTGGACAAGATGGCCTCCAGAGGTTCTTTACAATCCCAACCAATCTGTGATTCTGTGATAAGTTAGTATTTAATGTTTATTATACTGAGTCTGGAATTCGCTCTGGA
The DNA here is from genome assembly GCA_013400135.1 of Rhinoptilus africanus. NCBI lineage: Eukaryota > Metazoa > Chordata > Aves > Charadriiformes > Glareolidae > Rhinoptilus > Rhinoptilus africanus. Next base: position 109,147 of record VXBO01002234.1, on the reverse strand, counting down.
AATATTAAACTTGATAAACCTAGTTTTGCCTCAACTCTGCATGCTCATGTTCCTTCTCAGGAAAAAAACCCCGGTTTTTAGAAAAATTATTAACAGCACTGCTGCTCTTGCACAGTTATCAGACTGACACCAATGCATCACCCTGTCATTCCACTGGTGTCAGAGCATCCAGGTACTGCTCTGCATAGCTGAGTTACCATTTCAGCTTCTCCAGAAGAGAGTATTTAGTTTCTTCAGTCTTTAGAACCAGACACTACCTCTAAACTCCTTACTGAAAAGCAGTACTGTTTGTACAGTCTTTGAAAAATGTGAAGTGTTACAGAAGAGCACATTCCCTCTTATGTTTGCTTGGCTTTTATATTGTATCATTTAAAGCACTATGCGTTAAATGCCATGTATTATTGCTCTCACAAAATGCTGTTGATTGAGCTGTTTTCAAAACTGGCATAGATTGATCTAGCCTATTTAATACTTATTTTTTGTCATCCCAAGAATGAGCTGGCTGCCATCTTTGTTCGAAACACATTTTTTTTTTGTCCAGATAATCTGAATAATAAGAAACAGCCTGTTAACACATACTGCTAAGGCTAATGGGAGTCTTTTGGCAGTCTAGCAGGAATAACAAAACCGTTCAACTGTTCAGTACAGAGGTAAACTAAGTATTTGAAGAACAGAAGGCTGAGAATTGCACAACCCTGACAATATGTGCAAAATTTAGGAGCTGCTTCTGTGCCCACTGCAACAATGCTAAAAATTTACCAAGCTTTTGAAAGAATTTCAAATAACTTCTGTGCAATTCATTTTTTCTCTGTAGATGTTCCAACACAGATGCAGGGTCATGAAATTAATATAATTTTTGTGCTGCTCAGTAAAAAAACTTGACACCAAAAGGAAACTGTTCCACTTGCTGACTAATCCCTCTCCCACCAAGTAATTGGCTATAATTTCATTAAAGACTCCAGTCCATTTCCTGGAGAGTTAATGGCAGACTTGGTGGTAATATGCCTAGCTTTGCCTCAGGCTGTGGTCATTGTTTTCTAGGAAGTGATCTATGTCTTAGACACAGTTAATTTGAAATCACTACATATCTATGCACTTTTTGTTATTTCTTTCACCACACTCCTAGGTCCTCCCCAGCCTCCCTCTGGTTTTGCTAGTGAGGAGGCTGAAACCATTTTGAAGTCAAGTGCCTGGCATAATGGGGGCCAAGTACACAATTAGAACATCCAAATGGTACAAACAAAAAATAATAGTGTTAAAACCAATTAAATTAATTTTCCTTTTTAGCTGTATAAAAGACATATTGTTTTGTCCTAAATCATAACATGCTAGATGTTATCACAACACAGATGTTCAGAAATTATTTCCCATCTCTTCTGTTCCTTGAAGAAAAACAAAACTGATTGACCTAGTTCCTCCAAATCTATTTCAAGATGCCTCTGCTAGAGCACTAAAGTTCCAATATTTGGAAATAGGTAATGAACTCTCTTTGCTGTTCAGTTACAGATATCTTTTACAGCATGAGTCAAGTAAGTGTCTCTTGAACTCCTCAGGACACGTCAGAGGCAGGGAAGCACTGATTTATACCGTGTCCTTTTTTGCAGAGGAGGAAACTTGGAAACCCAAAGAGAAGACAGCTGAAATTTTTTGCCTATGATCCCTCAATTATAGTAGCTAGAGTTATCCAGTGTTGCGCCCTTAGGTCCTGGTGGGATTCTCAGCACTGTGGGTAAAGCAGCTGTGCCTTTCCTAAAGCTGGAGATCTAAGAATTAAAACATGCAAAATCACAGCACATTTCTGCAAACTTAAATTGCACAGGATATCAAATGTCTTTGGCAAAGAGGTAAACACATCCCCTGTCTCTAAGCTTACAGTACTGTGCTACCCTTCCTGCCCCTTAGCAGTATGCATCCTTTTGCAGGCAGGGAAAATAAGTTCTGTCAAAAACTAAAGGGAATTATTTAATGTACACAGGCACGCAGGTTACACAATGAAGCAGGACATTCTTGTAGGTTCTCCCCTTCCGAAACTATTTTCCAAGTCATTCTTGGTGTCAACTTAAAATATCCATTTTTCTTTCTCAAGTTACTCGGGTACTATCAGCTTGCTTTAGTGACAGAACGCTGGAAAGCTCACTTCTGCACAAAAGCAGCGCACCCTCGGAAGCAGGCTGTTTTGCAAGTTATTAGTCTCGATGTTATTGTATCCATACCACTCAGCGATCCAAAAACCCTCCCACCAGGACAGGGAAGGCCAAGTTTCCCCAGCTGCAGACAGTTTTCGGCACCGGCTCTCTGATTTGTCGTCCTGGCCCCGGAGGGGGCACGGTGTGGTCAGCTCGAGAGCCCAGTAACAAAAGGGGAAGCGGAGAGGGAAGGCGCTCGACGGGCGGCCGACAGCCAGAGCCGCTCATACCGGCTAGGAAGGCCCAGCACCGGCCGCGCAGGGGCGGAGGGGGGGTCATGGCTGCCGGCGGCGAGTGAGGAGCGGGCAGGGGCCAGAGTGCTGGGGCTGCCCTGGAGGCAAAGAGCGGCCGGGAGTGCCTCATGGGCGGCCGGGCGAGTCTGGCGTGCCGCGGGAGGGAGCTGCGTCCCCCGCCCCGTCGCCGCTGGGCGCAAGAAGAGGCTGAGACAATGACTCAGGTACGAGGGACGCGCTCGCCGGCTCCGCGNGGGGCGGCGCGGAGTGTGCGCGGCGGCGGCCGCGGCCGCCTTCCTCCGCGGCGGTGAGGAAAGGCAAGGCGCGGGTATGCGGGACGGCGTCTCGGCGCCCTCCGTAACTCCTGCCAGGGGCTTCCTGGCGCCCGGGCTGAGCCCGGCGCAGCCCAGCGCTCCGCTCGCCCCCAGGCCGTAAGCGGCAGCCCGCGAGTCTGGGCACTGCGGGGCACTGAGCCCAGGGAGGCGGCCGGCGGCGCGCCGCTCCCTGCCGCACCCGCCGCAGCGGGCACGTGCCGCGGGATGCGTTCGCCTTCCAGCTGGTGTGAATACTCCCTTGGTACCTTTGCATATGGACCTAACTCGCTTTTCGGGGCAGTTATGGAACAGAAATGTCCAAAAATGAGGATGGGTTGATACACATACGAACTTTTCACGAGTATGAAAGTTTGATCAACTTTAAATAATTCTGGTTTTAAACCCATTGATTCTATGATTCTGTGATTCCCTTTGCCTTTGTGAGTGCACAGAAACAGAGAAAATTCCAAAATAGCAGCATCTCGGCACAACTGCAAATAGGAAGTACCAGAAACCTCTCGAGCATTAGCTGAGTCTCAGAGCCACGCAGCTCATTCCAGAGGCTTATTCAAGCATCTGGGTTGTTAAGCAAACCTCTGGACCTTTGCAGTTTCATGCACTTCCTTCTGGGTTGCCTCTGAAAGCTTTATTCAGCAACAGCTTTTAATTAATTTTTAGCATATGTTTAAATGTTTTTGCTGACTCGGTTTGGCACACTATTGCAGCCTTAGCAGTCTCCCTCTCCTATTGCATGCTCAAGTGAGCAGCCTCTTTCATTTCAAATCCGCTCTGAAAGCATACCATTTCTGTTGAAACCTTTTAGGATTGGTTTCCAGAAATTCATGAATAATATACCACACAAGTGGTAACTCTGCATACATGCACTAAATAATCTTTACTGGTGTCAAGCTCCCTTTGCCTATCTCATGTGCGCTCTATCTGTGAAACCATCTCCATCACTTTTGTGTGTCTAACATTTGAAACCAAGCAGCTTCAAATAACCATTTCATTATAAAAAGCTGCCAAGAAAATATCTGAGTCTATGTTTTCTTGCCAAAATTACTTTCCTCTGAGATGTAAGATGGCCAGCATTCAGTTGTAGATAAGTGACTCATTTAAAAGGCTGAAATTTTTGCTTTCTCTCAGAATTAGAAGGAGCTTTATTCCATTTAAAAGTGTATACAATGATCTCCATTGATCTCTTTAAAGGGAAAGAAAAAATATTGTAACTAGGTTTTTTCAGAGATTGATAAATATTAATTTTCTAGTAACTCTTAGCTCTAGCACCATGAGTCCGATTTTAGAATTTTAATGGAGTATGCTTTACTAGAGGGAAGATTACAAATTGGTCATTGCACAGTGACTCAGTTGGCACCAGGACCCCAATTTTGCTGGATGCTCTTGAAACACATTAAGAAAATGTTCCACACTATATGACTTTGGGAGCAAAAGCCATGCCTTGTTCTCATTTGCATGCTAGAACTTACATAACTAGGATTTAGTTATGGAAGGGTAGCCCTATTGCTTAGAAACAGTGTCACACTGGTGTGGTACCTGTTCACTATGACAGTTTTGCCTTACTACACTTCGGTTCCTGATTTTCTTTGTAGCTTCCTGGGGCTGCTAATTGAGAGTTTGATGCCCAGAGGGCTCTCCAGCTAATTAATGTTATTAATATTGCTTAAGAATAACTCCTTTTAAGCTAGATTTTACTTTTAAGTTTGTTCTTGATTCTTCCTTTCCTTGTCAAGCTATCTTGAAGGATGAAGTGAACCAGAGTGTTGAACCCAGGAGCAAAAGAACAAGTTAATGATGTTAAACTCCTCTTTCTGTAACTGTTAAAAGGACAGGCAGAGGGTAATACCAAGCAACAAGGACATGGACCTGTTGGAACGGGTCCAGCGGAGGGCCACGAAGATTATCAGAGGGTTGGAGCACCTCTGCTATGAGGACAGGCTGAGAGAGCTGGGGTTGTTCAGCCTGGAAAAGAGAAGGCTCTGAGGAGACCTTAAAATGGCCTTCCAGTACCTAAAGGGGGCCTACAGGAAGGGTGGGGAGGGACTTTTTATCAAGGAGTGTAATGATAGGACACGAGGTAATGGTTTCAAGCTGAAAGAGGGTAGATTTAGATTGGGTATCAGGAAGAAGTTCTTTACTGTGAGGGTGATGAGGCACTGGAACAGGTTGCCCAGGGAAGCTGTGGATGCCCCATCCCTGGCAGTGTTCAAGGCCAGGCTGGATGTGGCTTTGAGCAGCCTGGTCTAGTGGGAGGTGTCCCTGCCCAGGGCAGGGGGGTTGGAACTAGATGATCTTTAAAGTCCCTTCCAACCCGAACCATTCTGTGATTCTCTAAAGAAATCTGGTATTTGCCTTAGCACCAGTCTGCAGGGACTGCTGGGACTAAGCAGAACTTCACCACCCTCATACCAAGTTCCATTAAATTGATTATCTACATTTTTTTCTTGTTATATATTTGTACAAATCAAGAGTTTCTTCTCTGATACCAATTGCATTTCATCAGTTTTAAATTAGTATGAGTGATAGGGGAAGCTGAACTGATTATTCTCAAAATACTGGTTACAAAATGAGTTCAAATGATGGAATAGGCTCCAATTTGTGCTGCTGTAATGGAACAGAAAACATGTGGGCAGGATGTATTAACATCAGTGGCTTTATTTTACATCTGTAACATGAAAAAGGAGGCAACAAGCAACAGCTTAAAATATAAGCTTGCTATATTGAATTGCTATTGATCTTTTTCTTCCAGCAGGAAGATATATAATTATACAATAGGCCATCTGAATTTATACCAATGAGTGGTTGAAATAATTGTAATATTAGACATCCTGCCTCAGAATGTGGCAAAAGGTCTTAACACGAAGTTGAGGGGAAAATAACATAAATTTGACTCTAGGAAGGTATTTTAAGAGTGAGGAGGTCTGTTTGGTTTGTATTTTCAAGGGGAGGAATAGATTTTTCTAGTATGAATACACTGGACAAGTATGTTTGTCTTGGAATCAATGGAATTAAGCTAACTTAAAAATCATCACTGATGCAACAGGTTTGCAATTATGTTTTTTGGTTAGGCCTTGTCCTCCGGTGGTTTATCAGCTTTACGTGGGGGCTGCTGTGACAGTGACTATTGAATTCCCCGTTCAGTCTGGACTGGAATCAGGCAATGTAAGCAACAGCCTTCCTGAGCAGATCCCAGTGTTATCTGGAAACTCATTGTCTTAATCTTTACTTTTTAACCATGTATTTAAATTTCTTTTTCTTTGTGTATAATACTGTAAGGGAGGTCAGAGTTCCTGAACAATCTTTAGTGAGGTCAGACTTCTTAGAGGAGCAGTTGTTGGGGTGTGTGGGTTTTTTTTTTTTTTTTTTCCTTGGAAACCAAGTGCAGGACATAGGAACTTGTTTGCATATAGTTTCTGATAATTTCAGTTCAAGGACTGCTGTATTTACAGCTCAACATTTCATGATAAAAAAACCCCTGTGTTTTGCATTGGTGATATTCTATTGAAAAAGGCTAACGGTATATGAGTCCTGCTGTCTTATATCAGCAAGCAAAAAAGCAATACTGAAAACCAAAGTGCAAAGTAAATAAAATAAATTTTTTCAGAGTTGCTGAGCAAATACATAAAAAACTTCAGGTTTCCTGATCCTCAGTGTAATGTTTTTCCACTGAAGCATATTACTTTTTGAGTAATGAGTTGTCACTTGTGCCAAGCCAGCAAAAAGGACAGTCCAAATGCATCTCTATACTGTCTTTCTCTGTACAGCAGGCTTCCATATTATATCTTAGTATCTCTGAATCTGGGTTAAAATGTGCAAATGTGAGGATGCTACTCTACATCAGAGAGTAGTCGCTATTACATAGTCCATAATAATCCCTGTAGAAATATTCGGGCTTCTGCTACTTATGATTTATTTTTACAGATGGAAAGAATAGGGGAAAAAAAGTAATTCTTCCAGGAAGAAAGATTTTTAATGGTTTGTGGATTGAATACAAAGCAAATAGCAGCATTGGCCCAAAAAGCCCACAAGCTTAGAAGTCTTTAGCATCATTTCCTTGTATTGTGTTATGCAACAGAAAAGTCAGAATAAAACAACAAGAATCCTTCCTGAAGTGCAAGTTGTCTGTCATATTTTTAATGACCAAGGGAAAGAAAACACTTTTCAAAAACCTCAAGCACGTTTAGCTGCTGTATTAGTTAGATTTCCAGGTGGTCTCAGAAAGGTGAAGTACACTGAGACATAATGGCTGTTACTGGAAAGAATTACACCTTCACTTCAGTATTCTGCCTCCTGTCTGACAACTGTGATACATCCTGTGGAAATTGGGCTGGATAGTTTTCAGTTATTTTAGTCTAGTTTTATAGTGGTTTGCAGCAAGAGGGAAGTAAAGATTTTTTCAGAAAAATAAATGCAGCTTCAAAATTGCATTTCTTAAAGGAACTGATAAGCGAAGAAGGATTTAAACAACTTTGTCTTTCCTACTTAATATTCTTCAGGAAGGCAAAAGTTCCCCAAACATCTCAGTTACTGCCCTCAAGTGATGTCCTGTAAGATGAGCAACTTTCCCATGAAACTTATAATAGAAAACATTTTTTTTTTAGAGTTTGTGGTTTACTTTGAGCATTGCTTTTGCTTTATAATTTCAGAATTGTTTCTTCCCATAGACCATGAATGTTAAATTGTATTATTCTAAAAGAAGATTAGTTGTTGGTTCTGTTTGGTTTTCTGTTGTGTGTTTTGGGTTTTTTTAATCTGAATAGGGAAGTTTCATGGATCTTGGACAGCCTTTGCTATCCAGAAAACTGATAGAATAAAAGACTCGGAGAACAATGAGGGAGAAATTAATGTATTGAATACAAGTAGGAAAAATCTGCTTCAAATCTAGCTGGTTAAAAGCAAGGAGGTTACATAGTTTCAGTCACCCCACCATTTCAGAAAGCTGTTTCTTTACACAGATGGTTCAGATCACAATTCCATCACTGACGCACAGTGTTTAATCATCCAAACCAACGATTAAATTATCATAATTGTTATTCAAAACATGTGAGTTCTTTTATGATATGTACAATGAGAATCATGCTCCTTTTCCTATTTGTCCTTCATGCCAGCTAGTCCTTCCTCCTGACCTCAGGGCTGATGCAGATCCCATGGCCCTCCAATGTCAGAGAGAGCTCCTGCTGATTTTAATAAATGCTTGAGTAGCACTGATGCCTGAGCAGTCCTGGCCTCTCTCATGAAAAAGTAAAATGTTAGCAGCATTTTCCTTCCTCCTCCACTGTGCTCTACTCCTGTAAGAGGTTAAGGAATCACTATGAGTCTGTCATGGTTGAATGTGTACTTAGCAATAATAACACATTGATAATAACAACAATACACACTTGAATGTGTATCAGGGTTCTTCATTCAACAATGCACTTGAACATTAAGCAATTTTTAAAGCCTTTTCCTATACAATAAAATACTTACAGGCTCATATGATCTTGGCATGTCTAGAAATTGAAAATGAATTTTAAAAATGACTTACAGATTTACAGAATTAAAGTTTAGGAGCTTTCAGTCCCCTAGTGACCGTGTATGGAGCTGGTCATGGTAAATTTCCCCCTCTTCCCCAAACATAACAACCCTTATTGTTATGCCCTCTTATGTTTTCCTCCGAAGAGATAACTACTTGATATTTCCTTGTGCTTTATTGCATCCTCTCAGATACCCTTACAAAAACAGCTTTCTTGCCCACTGCTCTTTTTTTCTCCTAATGTGAGTGTGTAGATCACAGGATGCTTGGGTGTGAAACTGTATCTGTGATGTATCCTGGCATAGATTTTCACTTGATTAACTCTGATATTTCATAATTTAACATGTTTAGTTGTTTATGTATAACACAGGCCCTGGTTTAAATATCTGCAGTTGCTGAATGGGCGTCTGATACTGTATAGCTCTTACAGCAACAAAACTTCCAGTGCTGAACCCATCTCTTTGTGGATTTCTTACAGCATTATAAGAGAGGTTTAAGAATCCTATCCTAATTCAGTCTCATAGAAAGCTGAAAGTTACTGCTCAAAAACTCTGGGCAAATGAAGATACCTCTTACCCAGGAAATAATTTATACAGGATACAGTGCCCTGGCAGGTAAAATACAAGTGCCCTGCAGAAAATGAAACTTAGACTTCAGGGGGCTTTTTCATCTTTAGCATGGGTGATAGTTAACAATATTTTCCATGTTAACCTTGTTATGTATGGGATGGGTTGGGGAGGTATATATGGGAGGGGCCAAGGGAGGAAAAGAAGATTTAAGTTAGAAGCCAGCTAACAGAGTTTAGCTTGCAAGAAACTGTACTCCTGTACTCCTGCTTTATTTACGTGAATTGCCACTGTCTGGGTTTGACCGTTAGAAAAGAGACTATGGTACATAGTACATGAAAAGACTGAGTCCCAGTGACTGGATGTTGCAGCTACCTTCATGTTGTGAATTCATTTTATGTGACCTGCTGTTTTCTGTAATTGATCACTTTTGGGAAAAACCTTTCCCTTCCACATGATGAAAAAAACCTAAAGCTCAAATGTGAAGTGACTATCTCTTAAAAAAGATGAAGAGAAAACATCAGTGCACTAACTTTTTTTTTCTTTTCTCCTTCCAGTCTGCTCTGTTTTTAATACATAAAGAGCTAAAATAAGCAGGTTTAGATTTTCCACCTAGACATGATTTTGCCAGGCTAACTCAATTTAACATAGTAGGAATGTAAAAGGTAAGCATGTGCCCAATGCTGAATGTGTTAGGTGTTTCTCCGTGTGTGTGAGTGGTTGAGATTATTTTTGACTTAGTTTGTGCCCTCTGTAATTCCTTGCAAGATGGTGGGGAGAGGAGTTTGCACTTCGTAACAACTGAAGGCATTATGAGGTGCTGTTTGGCAGCTCACCCATTTAGGATTTGAATAATGTTTTTGTCCTTAGAAAAAAGCATTAAAATAATCCAGGATTTCTTGCAGTTGTTGTCCAGCATTCTGTGCAGTCTTGGCCCTACTATTTCACCAATTTCTGAGTCCAAAATTATTATTCTGTTTAACTGGTAGCTCATTTTTCTTGTGGAATCACTATGGGGTGCTTTTATGAAACCCTGTTTTCTTGTTCAATGATCTGCCAGTTGTAAGATCAAATGGGAAAGGAAATTTGAACTAGATGGCACAGTGCAAATTTTATCACCACAGAAGCACAGCAAGAATCAATATGAGAATCAGCTGAAATGTATATGTACACCTTTGTGCCTTATGTCTGAAACAATTATTTCAATTAAAAATTCTGTTTGAAATCTGTTCAGATGATCACTGAAAATGCCTCTATGTTCAAAATTAGTAGCACCCACAAAATAAAACTTGTATGTAAAGTCCTAGAGGTTCTTTTTCGAATTGAGCAAATGACAATCTCAGATGTCACTTGTAAGAAGTATGGGAATTTTTAGGTCCATTTTGATTCCAATTTTGCAGATTTTCCATTGTCTCTGTCACAACACAGCACTTTTTCATTGTGGCTGTAATGAAATAAATGGAATGGTGAAAAGATACTTAACCAAAAAAATGGTAGTACAGTCTGTAACAAATCTTCTTTAACAGATCTGTGCTTTAACCATCAGTCAGTACTGCTTTCTCCAATAATGGGTTCCTGGGTATTTATTTTTATAAGATCTTTGCAATTAAAGCCAAATACCACTGCTTTGTGTATCTTCCGTTTTGGATGAAGGGCATAAATAGCTGTTTCAGCTGTCATAAATAGCATAAATGTGAAATGTTTTAGAGAGTCAACTGCCACTATTGTTTATCTGAGCTGTTCCAGATCTGGGGAGAAAAAAATTGAATGAAGCCAGAGCTAACTGAAGTGAATAGGTGCTCTCATTCATTTCTGGCCTGTTTTGTTTTATAATACATACCTAAAACTACAGGAAGAAGTCTTCAGGATGATAGGGTAAAGTGAAGTTTATCTCTAAGTCTTTGAGATTCCTACTTATAATCAACCATCCAGTACATTTTCTTGGAAGGACTCATCAAACCTCAAGAGCTTGCTATGGCCAGGATGACCACTTCAAATCATGATGGTCGGCTGGTGGTTCAGTCTGGAATTTCTGAATTGGCTTTTGAAAACAGAGTTCATTCCAAAATTCCATGTGATGACCAGCTTTGAGAATGCTTTGCTCTCCGACAATGCTGCTGTTAATCCACAGATTTGTCATGCTGCTGCACTTGGTTTATAGAGCTTCTCACTGGCCCTGGTCCATCTGGTCATGAAAGTTACTCCCTTTCTGGGGAAGGGCCAACCCCTGTTCCATTTTAGTTGTTTCTGGCTTCCATCCTCAGACATCTGGTAGTACAAGGAGAGATGATAATACAAGAGTCATCTTGAGGTGATTTACTGTTTTCTAAAACCCTTTTGGACCCTCTGGGCTTTAGGAAAAGTTGGTTCTGTCCCAGATCCCCTTTGAAGTCACCAAAGCTAGGACTTCTCTGTCACTTCTTGGATGCTTAAGTTATAATGATAATCCTAATTGCACCTTTACTCCCTGGGTATGAATATGAGCAGTTTCTGCAGCATAAGTTTAGGTTTTAAAAAACCCTAATACATACATTTTTACAGAACACAGCACATAATCTACATGTTTACATGTTACAGTACATGTGTGAATGTATTCACATGCCCACGCTGGTTGTTATTCATGTCTCAAGTTACTTGTGAACCCCAGAATGTATTTGACCATGTGGCTAAACTGGTAATGTATTAATTTTAAGTAATGCAACATAAAGCAATAAGACCCATCATTATAATGGTGGGTCTAGGGCACACGACAGAGCTGTTCCTCTCCTTAGGTCATGATTTTTAACAGTTGAGTTGTGCCTTTACATATGCTGCCTTTCACATGGTGTGAAGTCAGCCATTTTTTCAGGAGCTGTGACACATAGAGCAAGATCTATCTGGTATCGATTTCAGGGTGGAGGAACCAGGTTGGTTATGTTTTGACTGTGGGACTTGCAAGAGTATTAAACTGCTGTTTATTAAACTTGCAAGAGCTCTATTAAACTTCCTGTTCTCACAACTAGCTGGCCTTGGTCCTTTTGTACCTTCTGCCCTGAGAAGACTGTCATCCGCAAACCTTCACAGCTCCGACTTACCCCCAGTGCATCTAACACTGTGGAGGCATTAGCCCTCCATTACATGTCTGATAGGAATGTGTAGCACACTGATGGACTACAGGCTGTTGCTTTTGGATATCTACTGGTACCAATACTTGCCATAATGTTTGCCTGTGCCACCAAGGGACAAAACATGTGGAGAGAACTGGGACAATATGTGGAAATACTACATATTCTTTTCTTTCTGTTTATTGATGGAGAGCTGCCAGTGATGAATCGGAGCTTGATGTCATAAGCCACTTATTTATCAAAAACAGTTGTAAGAGGGGCAAATGTGCTGTTCAGCATCTTGTTTCTGTTGCTCCCTGTTCTCTGTCATCCAGCTATAGAACACTAATGAAGAGCCTACTCCTAATGTTTTTTTTGTCAGTGATCCAAGAAATCAGAGCCAACAAATGCTTTTTTAAAGTAATAGACTCTCAGAAACTAATGCAAGTTTGGAACTTGAAAGAGCAAAAGGTTTTCATTATGTTTTTAAAACAAATGTCAAATATAAACTCTTTTTCATGTCCATATAAGCCCAAAGGGCATGGAGTGCCTGCTTCCTGCCAAATCTGGTATTAACTATGGCTATCACTTAGAGGGAAATTAAAACCATTTTGTTCTTTGTCCATGAAGGCTCCCCATGTGATTTATGAAGGCTCTCCGTAGATCTGTTGCAACTTCAGTTCATGGGTTTTCAGTGCATGTATTCAGTATGGTGCTTCAGCGACGGGCTGATCATGTGGGCTTGAATGCAGTGGTCTAAGGGCTTCATTTAAGTATATGCACAGTGGCACCAGGACCCAGATGTGGACGCGTACACACACGCATGGTGCGAGAGAGAAAGAAAGATTATACAGAAGATGAGTGAGTTCAGCCTGGGGTTTTTGACCTGGATTTCATACAGCTGTAATTTTGCTGAACAGTTAAAGAAAGGGTTGGGTTTTTATCCTGTCTTTAAGGTATTTGGCAGTTTTTTCCTTGCCTTTGTGCTTCAGCAGGGGAAAATGCTACTTTGTGCATGAGTGTGTTTGATGGGCACTGCACAAGAACTATATTCACGTGAAAATAATGATTGAGTATAGCACTTCACTCAGCTTTTCCAGTGCCATAGCACTAGTGTCAGTGCTAACTTGAGGAGGGCTGAAGTCATGCAGAAGGAAGCCTGGTGGCCCATCTTTAGCCCTGAGGTCCTGTGGTTGTAACTTGCTTAAATAGGAGAAAGCTGAGCTTCACAGTTACACTGACACAGAATTGTGTCTTCTGTTAATTGCTTATGAGATAATTGACCCATAGCTTTTCCCTGAGTCAGTCCTGCCTTATTTCTCATCAACTTCTGGGTAGTTTTAGTTGCATCAAGTGCGTCCCCACCTGAGAAAAAAAGAGAATCTGTTGGCTGAAAGTGAACAAAACCTGCAGGATTTTAGGGTTTGTGGTGTTTAAAACCAGTGATCTGAAGGCAAAAGCTGTAGTGTTCTTCGCTGTGGAACCATGCCAGAACACTATGGGGATAGCTTTTCTCTCCTCAGCCCTCATTTGGAAGGAATTCCTATTTAGGAATGTGTTTACACATGTAGCATGAAGACTTTCAAGATGTGAGGGAACAGTGACAGAACCCTCAAAAATAGTGATGGGGCAGCCTCTCTGTCACCAAACCATGACACTGCTGTTTTCCCCACAGAAAAAGAAGTGTGTTTTTAATGTAGCAGCTGGGATCAATGAATGCACTGAACATCCATAAAAGGAGAAGTGGAAGAATACTGTTTTGAAAGCAAAAAGATATTTTCCTTATTCATCTTATTTCTCACTTGCAGCCCCTCTTGAAAGGGTATCAATGCTAAATATTCATTATAAAATGTAGAATTAATTGACCAGAACGAAGTGCTTGGTTTTGTTGTGGATGGTCCCCATCTATAGAGGCAGAGGCTCTTCTGGAAGGGGGGAAGCTGAGCCTTAGGCAGCTCTTACTGAGATTCCAGCAATGCTTGCTTATTCTTAGGTTTTGCAGCTCTATTGAAGTTGTCAGTGTAACAGCATTGGAATGTCATTCAAAAACTTAGCGAACCTGAACTGGTTTCAATAATGTTGGAGGGTGTTAGATGGAAAAATGAATTGCATGGAGCTCACCAGAGAGCAGTATTTTCAGCTTAAATTGCTTTAAACTCCTTTTAATTCCAATTTAGAGAAAGTTAGTTGCAAAGGACTGGCTCACAAGTGTTGAAAATATAATCTTAACCTTTTGCTGAAACATGGTGAGAATGAGAAAATAGGATGAGAATGATTAACCTTGCCACAGGATTGTGCGTAACATACTTTAAAGTGGTAGCTGTTATGAAATACACTGTGGATTTAATAAATTTCCTTGTAAATATTCATATTCTCCCTGTTGCTTCCATATGCTGTATAAATTTTCATTAAGAAATTTATGTATTATACTTTGTCACAAAAAATAAAAGCAAGGAATAAATAAATAGCAAGAATCCTTCTATACTGCAGTTGCATTTCAGTGCTATCTTCAGAGTTTTGATAAATTATCAGCATAACTTGTTAAAGCTAAAGATGTGCTTAATTGAATTATTGCCTTCAACACTTTTGTATCTTGGATGTGACTGCAAACTAAAACCTGGCTTATACTTGTAAAACATTGACAGGGCAAATATGAAAAGTGCATTTTCTGTCTATGTTTGCTGAGAAGAAAAATTTGAGTTGGGAGTTGATGGTATGAAGCTGGGATCCTGACTTGAATAAGCATTAGTTCACAGGGATTTGACACAGATGAATGGACTGCTGGCTGCTGGATTTTTGAAAATTCTTTGAATTTCCATTTTTGGCTAATGGTGAGGGGAGTATCACATTTTGCCCTTTCTGTAATAAGTCAGAAAAAAATTGTCTCAAGGCATTCAACCTCTAAAATCCTGTTGGCAGTTTGGGCCATTATATAGAAACTGCGAGCCAGGATTAGAAAGGAAACTTTGCCAAGAAATCCTGAAAATAGAAAGCTGAAAAATATTACTTGTACTGGAAGACTTAGAATTCTAATTACTTTCATATCTTGGCCTTAAACTCTATGAAGATCAGAGTGCATTGAGAGCATTCTTCTGAAAACACTTGCTGATTTTTAAAAAACTTGCAAGCTGGACTTCAATCATATTCTCCTAAATGCTAAGAAATCTGACTGCCCCAGTATATAAGGTAAAATTAAGAAATCCTGTTACACAGGCAGTTTCCCACCCCTGCTCCACCCCTTAAACTGTCCTTTTAGCTGGGGGGATAATTGGATTCTGGAATGCAGAGGAATTTATATTTAAATCTCACTTGATCCAAATATTAATACTGTTTTCTTATTTGAAGGGGATAATTTTGCTGCAAGCTACATTTTAAAAAGAAAACACAATCATGCTGGAAAAAAAATTATTAAATAAATATTTCTAATACCTTTTAAAGGCTGTGTATTTTTACCCTCCACACGACTTTTGCTTGCTCTCTGTAAACTCTTTTTTCATGTATGCTCTTGTAGACTAAATATTGATCTAACAGAGTGTAGGGATTATAACCTCTTTTGTTTTTCTTTTAAATAACATGAAAATGTTTAACTGGGACATAACATTGTGAGCTGTGGAATACTTGTGAGCCTAGTTCTCACAGTCGAATCTGATAGAGTGTAGGGTTGCTAGAGCCAGAACATCAAGCCCAGACCGTTCATTAGGAAAGGCCTCTCTGTAATTGGTCCTTGCCCTTCTGATTGTTTCCACTGTACTGATCTGGATATCCCTAAATAGCTGTGGTATCATTTTGCAACATGCATAGCTGGTGGTGAAAGTTTTGCAGTGCTGGGAGGGAAGTGTGGTTTGAGAACATTATGCTTTCCTTATGAAACTGGGGGGTGCAGTAGTGGCAGCAGCCAGTGATTCTGACCAGCATGGATCCAGCACTAGGACAGAGTGGGAAGCTCCACAAACAAACAGGGCCACATGGGGCCATTTGGAATTACCATGCATACTTTCATCTAGGACACTTGTAAATGCTGTGGCCTCTTGCTATGTGATACACAATTTATATTTTTTATTTGTTTGCCCTCCTTCCCCCCCTCAGATTCCAGATGGATGTAGCAGGGTGGGTGGTGGGTTGAGAGGCAGTTCAATGGCCATCCATCTAGTTATACTAGAAAGCGTCAGGTGAAAACAGCACATGAAGCCTGAGAAAGACTGGCCCTGGAGAAGTGGGTGAAGGCAAATGAATCCTAAGAAGAGTTCAACAGTGTTTTCTAATCTCATGATTAATTGCTCATAATTAAGACTAATTACCAAAAGAAGAAAAGGGAACATCAGAGTTACACTGGTATAGGGCCACTGAAGTGAAATGTTCCCCGCCATTTGTATGTGATGTGGTCTGCCCTAACCAAACCCTGTGGCAGTGGTAGGTCAAGGGAAATGGCCATGGAAACAAATATGAAAGTCTTCTGGATGCTTAAATAGGTCTCATACCTGGCCATGACAATTTTGTCAGAGAAAAACAAAGGAAAATGAGTCCCATTGCCCCTGGCTTCTTCCTGTTCAGCCTTTCTCTTCTCCCCACCCCCAGCAATGCACATGCTGTCTGCTATGGTTTTGCTTGTTGTGATGTACAAATGAGTTGCTATGGAAAGTTAGAAGATATCCCTCTGAAACTGATTCTGGAGATCCTGAGAAATGTTTCACAGAAACTGTGACCATATACCCAAAAGTTGCCTGTTCCTGTTTTAAGAATTTAATTTGTATTGAGGGGGGGAAGAAAAGGACCCTGAACTACAATATATTTATAAATATATTTATAAATTAGAAGGAATAAACAGGTTGTGTTCTGTTTCTAATTATTTTCTAATTTTTATTGTATCTTCTTTTTTTCTTTTGCTTTAAAATTACATCCTGCTCCAGCAGACTTGAATTTTTAGTGAAATAAATATTTAATAATTTCCTTCCTTTTCAGCAGTTGTAACTGTACTCTGTGAGTTACTACAGGAAGAGTATCTTATTCCTGACTTCCTGATCTGTCTGCAAGCTGATATCCGGTGCTCTCCTGAAACACACAATGTTGATTGCTGGTCCACCCAGCCATGCCAGTTTTATGTGAACAAGGTTTATTCATCTAAAGGTGCCAGAGAAGCAGATGTTTTGTGTCTACTCAAGATCTTTCTGCATCAGGTATTAGAGAACAAACAACACATCCAAGTCCACATGCCTTCTTTAATTACACCTATATTAGATTTGGTGAAGGATCACTGTTTTATCAAGCAAGAGATTTTACTGATTAAATTACTGGCTGGTCGCTGTGCAAGCAGGCTCAGTCCTAAGTCTTTTTTTGGCTCTCAGCAGAAGGAGAAACTGATCTATAACAGATACTACTGTTCCTTTTGCTTTCTTCTTACCCCATCTGTGTAACAAAGCTGCTGCTTGATCACTCTCTTGACCTTAAGCCTTCTATGACTGGGAGAGTGGAATAAAAAGAGAGGGTAGAGTAGGAGGGACTCTAGTAAGAGTAGGAGTGCATGGATTTGTATGTGGAGATTCAAAAAGGAAGGGAGATAGCGAAGGAGATCTTGAACAGGAAGGACGAGAAGTTGAATATGAAAGCAAGATCTGCAAAGAAAAGTAGAGAAGTGAAACATAAAAATAGTTGAGGAAATCAGAGATGGGGCGGGGAAGATACTAGGAGAGGGAGCAAAAGATGAGAAACCAAGACGAGATAACTTACCACAAGCTGTATAAATTTCTGTAATAGGTATGTGTTGGCTTACATTAATATTTATCTAAAAGAATCTAGGCTTCCTACTTAAGTATCCCAGAAAGTGATTTATTCAACCCATGTTAAGATTGGCTACTGCTGTTTGCTGACTACAGAGGGAGCTCAGGCAGTTTAAACTTGCAGGCCAGCTTTTAGCTGGCAAAAGTTTGGTAAAATAATTTCTACTTACTGTATTAGAGTTGGATATTTTTGGTTTAAAAAATGTAAAAGATGTGGCTTTCTCAGGGTGAAGAGATGTCATTCTTGTAGGATCGGAATAGAACTGTAGGTTGGCAGCCTTACTGGTGGGAAGGAAAAATTGTTTAGGTCACAATAATCTAGCTTGACACTTATACTTTCTTTTCACCTGAAGAATATAACAATGTCTGGTTTGTGTGTGTGCTTTGCATATTAACTCTAATTGCTTTTCAGAGATCTTACCAAATTATGAGGGTGTAAATATAGGAAAGGTCTCTGAAAACACAAAAAAATAATTGTGATTACATATGAAACTTTAATATGTTAATAAGTTGTCCCAGTCTCCACACTTGCAATTATGATCTCCCAAAACTCTAATTCCCATGACTGAGAATAGAAACCTTAGTTACTCTTACTCAGGGATTTTAATGTGTTTCTTTGTCATCTGACTTCTAATTATTTATCTAGTGGCACTAAAAATGATGGGTTTATCTTCCAGATGAGAAGGGAAAGCATTGCTTTGAATTCAGTTGCGTTAACCTGAGATGCTTATGGAAAAAAAAAATTGCTAATTGTTTTTCAGGGGAGAAATGAAGATTTTTTCACACACACATTTGCTTCTGCCATGTTTAAATGTGTGTCTTCTAGTGTCGGTGTTTCTCAGTCCCTGTTGTTTCAAAGTATTAGGAACTTTTCTTTTCAGTTCCCTGAAAAAGTCTTGAGCCTCTGAGTAGGAACCCACGAGAAAATGTCTTCTTGCTAAGATGCCACAAGTAATCTTGGTCACTCACAGGGTTTAGGTTCAACTGACTCCATTTGTGTACCTTCTTACTTGGAAAGCCAGAAGCATATGATGTTTGCCTTGGCTGTGCTAACACAAAAAAGCAATGTGGTCACTGTGTATGTGAAAGATTAAAACACCAAAAAAGTAGGATGTAGAATATTTCCATAGGAAATGAAGGGATTATGTAGGCAAACAAAATTTTACATAGGACAGAAGAATACTTACTGGAATATATGGCCTCGGGATTAAAAGTTTCGTATTCCTCTCTACATCTCTGAAGGCTGAACTGCACAAATTAACATAGCACATTACAGCCTATCAGACATCCTGACAGATTAGCTGAAAGCCTTTTCCTGTATGATTCCAGGCCTGTGTTTGATGATTTTTATTATGAAACCTCTAAAAAGTGAAATGCATGAATGTTTGCTGGATCCGCCATATAGAAGCTTTGCATAACCAGTTCTCTGGTCAGTCGTGCAGCATGCTCTCGTAGCCCTTGTCATGTTTGCTTTGTTCACACAGCCAGCATCCTCATCCTGACTGAAGCTGTGGTGGTGGTTTTTGTTGCTCAGAACAGCATCACCTTGTTGTATGAGCATCTGTCAGGTGCCAACTCTCTGACCTGATCCTGGAGGGAGTTGTTATGGTTTAAGAAACCCATAAGAATTTATTGTTGTTTAGACAATTATTCTATCACTTGGTGACCCTTCCCCACCCGGGAGGGATAATAGGGGAAAACAAAGAAACACGAGGGTTGAAATATAAATAAATTTAATAGGATAAGACTGAATCATTAACAATAATACTAAAAAACCAGCATTGATCCTGATACTAATATAAAATAGACAAGGGTTATACTCAACCACTTATATCAGCAGGAAGCTGTGCACTCCCAGCAGTGGACAGCAGATGTTGGACACTGCCAGTGGGAAGGGAAGGGCTCAGGGATCTGGCACCGGGAAAGAAGTTCTCTGGATTGCTGTCATCAAGGGATAGAGAGAACTACACAGCAAAGTTTCTAATTTATATTGAATAGTATGAAATAATCCTGTTGGCCTGCTTGGGTCAAGTGCCCAGGTCTCTCTCCTCCTCATCCCTGCACCTGGCAAGGCTCAAAACCACTGAGACCTTGAATCTCATGTCGCCTAGCTGGCTATAAAGTAAATATTTTCACAAATTCAGAAACTAGAGTCTTCTAAAAGTGCGGTTTTCCCAAGCACTAGAAGAGAAATTAGTCCTGTGTTGCTCAAACCAGGACAGGAGTAAAAATCGATCAGTTATTAGCAACTCTGACCAACGTGCACGGTTAGAAGAGAGCAGATGTTTTTTGCAGGGTTAGCGTATCAGCTATCATCTGCTGTTGTAGCAGAGGTGGAAAGAGGAGAGCCTCTGCAAAGCGCAGGCAGCAGCATCCTCCCTGGCCAGCAAGCCTCTGCTGCCGTCACGGCAGGGCACTGCCATCATCCCTCTCCATAGGCAATTCTCAGGCATGGCCTCATTTCTGGGAAATACGTTGAAGTTTCAGGAGGAAGCGTCTATTTATTTTTTTTTAAACACCAAAAACCTATCTCCTCCTCATTCTATGACTAATTGAAGCGTCTCTCTTTTTAGTTGTAATCCAGTACCTACATGTTTATATGGTTTCTTAGTGGTTACCATAAACAGCTTGTGACTTGATCTCCTTTCACTGTTACTCCATTCTTTTCAATCTCCCTAATTAACCATTGCTGCCTCTTGTTTCCCTGTATTTCCCTGTATTCCCCCGTTTCCCTGTATTTTACATTCCTTTTTATCCTTATTTTTCAGGGTGACTGTGTATTGTTTTATTTATCCTATACAAACCACTTATATTTAAGATAATGGTTATGTAAATCACGAAATGGCAGTATTAAGGATGGCTGTGCAAAGAACCCAAAGGATAGCAAAACCAAAATGCAAACTCACTACCAAGAACAAAAGCAAATACCTTTTTTTTCTTAGGCCTATAAATAGCTCTTGATGTCTTGAGGTCAGTCTCCTGAGTGGACTCTTTGATGAGCAACGATGTGCTCACATGATGGTATTCTTTTGATGGAGGCATTATTATAGTTTGCATGATCCAGCTAACTACTGTTTTCAAGAAATCTGAAGGAACTATCCAGGACTGAAGTTGGTGAGTTTAAAAATTACTAGAGAAGACACAGATCTAAAGCAAGGTGATTTTTTGTACTCAGAAGAAATAGTTATGACACCAAGCTAAAAATAAAAAAGACAAATGCATTGTGCAAGGCCATCACAGCCTGCTTTCTTGCACTTAGACTGCTACCTCTCACACTACAGCTTGCTGTGAACTTCCAGCATCAAACAAGCACATGTTTTATAGTAAACTGGAAGGCTTCTGGGAATAAATGACCTGCAAAAGCTGAGTCAGAAAAATACAGCAAACGTGCATGGGGATGCTCTGTAATGGGCATGTTTTAAACCCTCAGGCAGTTCTACTGCCACTAAGAGGTACTTTTTAAGAGGAGTAAATATAAATTCAACACATTTACATCCTCTTTCATGATAATTAAACCTTTATTGGTGTTAAACATTTTTTATAAAGGATATCCAGGTGTCGTGGTTTTGGCTTCAGATGGCAACAAAGAACCACGCACTGCTCGCTCCAGGCTTTCCTGAATGGAAAGCGCAAGGAAAGGGCAGAACTCGTGGGCTGAGACAACGGCAGTTTTAATAGAATAACAAAGGTTGCACAAAAAAAACAACAAAAACAACAATAACAACAGTAACAAGGACAGAGGAGTATACAGACGCGGTTAGGGAACCGCCGCTCACCGACCACACCCGGGGCGCCCCTGCCGCTCCAAGCAGTGACTTCCCGCCCCCTCCCGGCAGCTCAGCACCGGAGTGGCTCACATGGGATGGAATACTTATAGCCCCGGGCCGGGGAGAGTTAACCCTCTCTCTGCCGGAACCAGGACACCAGGTTACAGGCAAAAATGTTGTTGGAATCTTTATCTCATAAAACTTCAGGTAATTGTACTTTGATTTTACCTGCTCTAGCTGATTATTAGAGACAGTAAAAGATTCACCTTTAAAGGCAGCTGACATTTGACCCATCTATCCGTGAGTGAGAAGAAAGCTGTTCACTGTTAAGCCTGAGACAGGAGTTGAAGACTCTCTCGTCAAAGTACTCACTACAGTCTCAGAAATTAGGATGATTTGGTTATACATCTGAATGATCTTACTGGAAGAGAAGGGACAGAATCACTGCACTTAATCTTTTCAAGGACATTCTTTCCTCAAGTGTCAGCTATAATTATCTGCATTTCCACTGTAGTAAGAAGGTGAATGCTTTGACACAATACACTGTTACAGTCACTGGTATAGTTCCAATGTTTTCCCAGTTTCCTATGTAATCAACTGAGACACAGCTAGGCAGGGGCATGGTGTATTCCAGATGTCAGTGGTTAAATCCATATTGCAAGTATGGGGTTTTTTATTGCTAGTTGGTTTACGTCTCTAGGTTTTCTTGGTGAGAAAGATATTTGTGTGAATAGAATAAGAAAAGTGAATGATGTTTTACCTTTCTGTGTAATTTTAAATTCTTTTCCTTCCTCTCACTCTTTATTCACAGCAACTTTTTTTTTTTGTCCTATAGCACAGTGAAGGACAATTGTCTTCAATATGTCTTTCCTTGGTGACTGAAATTAAAAAGAACATGGTGTATGTCAGCATGAGCTGAATGGAAGTAGGTGGTTTAAGATATGCAGTGGTGTACTTGAAGATAACAAATTGTATACATTTAATAGTTGCCTGTGGAGCTGCAGAAGGTGTCACAAACTCTCTGTGGAACACCCAGACTCTGCTGGCAGTGTTACAGCTGTCTGCCTGCAGCACTGTAGATGCCGAAGTCCAAAGAGAGGTGGCATAAATACTTCAACACCACAATGTGTGCAAATTACTTAAACCATTGTAAATATAATAGTTCAGGGAAGTTTCTAATCTGTTAGTTAGTTTGTTACTTTTCCTTGATTCTTTCCTCTAAACACTGGCAAAAAGTTTTTGTAAGGTATTATTTATCTAAAAAACACACCAGACTAAACAGGAGTTAGCCTTATTGCTAAAAATCAAAGTTAATCGACATTAAATATGGATTTAAATAAATCTGAAGTAAATATGAAATCTGATAATCTGGAGATAGTGCTAAAAACTGAATGAAGAGCAAAAAGAAGAGAAGATGAAGAGAAGAAAATTACAAACTTAGCAAAGGGCCGGTGATTTAAAATGACTGTGCAGATACAGACATTTATGGAAATACAAAGGCTTGAGCTAAGTAAAAGGACAGATGTAAACCCAAAAGAAATAGAAACTAATGTAATTCTGCTTTATGTACTACCCAGAGTTTATGTGAAAGTACTCTGATGGCAGAAAGGCTCTGAGGAATAGTGGCCTTGCAGGGCAGGAGGAAGCTAGGAGTGGATTCTAATTAAGATGAACTGTGCTGCTCAACTAAAGGATGGGCACATTCATAATTGGCAAAATGTTGGACACCAGCAGAAGTAAATCAGGCACCATATACATCAGCTCTAAAAGCAACTACATACATGGTAATCAAAGATAATAATACATCAAAGATAATAAAAAGGTGACATAAAGAAAGGAACCATAGTAAATTCAGAAGAAATAAGAACCAGTATTGATTCCAAAGAGTAACAGGGAATTCCACTAGAAAGAGTCACTGTTGGGTAAACTTTATTTAAAACCATAGCACTCTTCAAAATTGATCAACTAGTCAGTCACTCCAAACTAGTTATTTACATGATTCCCTGATGTCGCTATCCATATCAAGGATGTTCTGGAAAAGGGACAAAACCTCCTATTTCCAAAATTTTGGGAAGTCTTTTAATCCTAAAATTAATATGTAGAGAAGTTGCTCTTACTCTTTGTATGGAGAAGGCAGTGGCTGACAGGCTGGGGCTTACAAGACCTAGTATGGGTTAATATTACGCTAGAAAAAAGTGTTGTATGCAGCTGTACAGTCAGTCTACTTTGCTATATATTACTTTTAGTGAAAACTCGCTGGAAAATGACATGATGCTTTGGATGTAAGAATAAAGACATGGATTTTATTTTACCTCAAGTCACTGGTATTGTGATTAGCTATAAGCAAATGCTGTGATCTGATCAGCATTGTTCTGTGATCTATGCAAAATAACCTTAATACTCTTAATAACCTTAACCTCTTAATACTCTTAATAACCTTAAGATCTTACTGAACAAGCGTCTGGTTTGAGTGATTATTGAAAACGGAAACTGAAATGGTGCTTATTTATAATTTTTGGTGTTTCAGCTATTTCATCAAAATGGTCACATGAGGCTGAATGGGCTGAGATTCTGATGGAAGAAGTAACCCCTCTGTTGAGTAACCTCTGCTGCTGGAAGTATCTGGGCAGAACAGTGGCAGGGTACTTGCACTTACTCTGCTGACTAAACCTGGCCCTGGTATCTAAACTAAGGAAAAGAGAGCCTTCCTTTGGACAAGGGCATCCACTTTCTTTACTTGAGTTTAGTTTCAGATATATCATTACCAATTGTTGAACATGAGATCCCCTCTGCACTCCTATACATTACAGAGCAGTAGTTAGTAGAATTCCTCAGGGCACAAGAGCTAAGGCTGCATGGTGTGCACACTTGAGGTTTCTGTGGCCACATTTGCAAACAATAAATGTGTTTTTATCCTGTTTCCCTTGGGGAACATTTTTTGTGTAATATGGTTAAATGGTAAAGGATTATAAGTGTGTGTGTGTATAAGTACATACCCACAATTTATCCGCAGGCAGAAATATGAATAAATTGTAAAAGGTCAACAGTTGCCATGTTGCTGAGCCAGTAGTAAGAGGCTGTCTTCTGATGAGCCACAGAACTATGCTTTCTGAGCTATGTTCACTCAGATAAGTTATCTGAATGTGACTGAAAAGTCCTCTTGAAGTTTGTTAAGGTGCTAACTAACATATCTTAAGGCGTGTTTGCTGCTCATATTGTAATTTAATCCTAGCATGCATCATGGTGGCCTGATAACTTGGCTTCAGATGTTCTGTGAAGTTATAAACACATTACTATGATCTCAAAACACAGCTTTTGGTGTGCTTCAAGTTATTTGAGTTTTGTACCTTTTTATGGGGGCTGTTTAAAATAGAACCCCAGAAGCCCACCAGCCTTCCTTTTCTAGACCCTCTCTCCTCCACTAAACACATTAAGTATTGCTGCAGTGAGTGTTAAAAGGGAAGGGGAAAAGCCTTGGAAAGAGCAGTCACAAAAATCTGAGTTATGCAGTTAGGCTACCACTGTACTTTTGTCTGCTATTGCAGTAGGCATAGGAATGATCCAAAATAGCCATAAGCATGATGAAGTTTGAGAGAGAAATTCCCTTATCGCACAAGAAATTTCAGTGTGAGATGACATCCCTTATTTTAGGCTTAGTTCTGTTCTTCATACTGTACGTAGCTCATTTCAGTGGTGCTGGTTTTGAAATAAAGTGAGATCAGGACGATCCAGTGGCCTATTAATTTGACATACATCAGCTATTCTGTATGAGTTTTGCTGACATAGGCAAACAAGTAGATATGCCTTGTCATAGCAACTTTCTGTAGTTCTAGGCAATGTCTTGTCCTGACAGCTTTGAGAAAATGGATCTGCCTGGCTGTACTGTTCATCATGAGTCTTGCAATAGTTTGGTGTTTTTATAAGGTTCATGTTCTGAAGGTAAGTAAAAAATACATTAATTTCAGTTTTCTTTATTATGAGGAGAGTTGCTGGTTTTGGATAAAAGCTTGAAACTGTGAACTCTCACGGCTTACAAAACATGGCAAAGAAAAGGAAGTAAAATGAAGGTTATTATGGATGAGGGGGGAGTTAGTCTCAGAATTTTGTCTTGCTCTACATTGTAAAGTTGTAAAGTTGGACTGGCACAGCCATGTCAACTGGGAGTCCTTTTAGGGAAAATCCCCTTTTCTAAACTTATGGAGCACTGCTGACAATGCCTCAGTGGAGATGGAGTCCTCCTTGCAGAAACCTAATTCTCTGTGTGTGGATCACATTGTTTGAATAGGTGTCTGTAGTGGCAGAAGAGACCCTTTAGGCCAACACAAACTAAGTCTGCGCTAGGAAGCTGTGTGGGCCAAAAATGTGGGGTAGCACCAATTAGTAGTTCTTGAGCTCTGCCCAAGAAGTTATGGGTTTTCCCAGGTACCTAAATAGACCTAGAAACAGCTCATGACAGTGCTTCCTGCCACTTACTATAAATAACATCCTTGTCTCTACTTATGTAAGAGTGGCATAATCTAACAGGTAGGCAGAAAGCAACTTTTCAGAAACTTCTATTGGGAATGCTGAACTCTAAGAGGGTGGGGTTTTTGTCTTCACTGAGTACAGTGAGACAATATGACTACCAAAGATGTAGTGAAATTGTTAAAACATTCTCCATCCCTATGACAGATTTAAATGAGAGAATTTTTTGTTTTCTATCCTAAATTTTTCTTGTCTGGTACTACGCTGAGATTTGGTATGCGCAATTAGATAATGTGATCCCCTGTGCTTTATAATTGCTGCTATGCTAAAACTTTTCCTCCTTCTCATTCCACTCTCATAGTTTTTGTTTGTCTTGCAGAGTTGAATGGAAGTCCTGGAAAGATACAATAGGCTTATATGTGTCTCTTGTTCACACAGAGTAATGCTGTTCCTCTGTTCTATTTCGTTATACCTAATTTGAGATATTTTCCAAATTCATTGTGACTACAGTTATGTTACCGCAACTCTCCTGAGGTCATAGTACAACATAAGCCCACACCACACTTGAAATTGGTGTCTTCCCCTCTTGCGATATCATTCAAAATGAGGAGGAAAGGACTATTTTGATTTATAAACTGTGGAGCGTGGAGGGGAAAGGATACAGGAGTTTGAAACAGGATTTGGTGCCTGGATCCTGGAGGCAGGCATCTGTCAACTCACAGGAATATATTTTATAAAAAATGTGGTCTTGTTGCATCTCCCTTTCATAATGTATATTTACAGGTTAGGTTCTACTCTTTGGGGCCTCTTCTTTGAATCATGTCATTGTCAGTTAGAAAGAAGACATCATATTTCCTGAGCAGAGCAACTACCAGCCCTATAATCTAAGTAAATGATAGATGAGCCATTGAAATCCTTAATGCTTTTGGGCAGCTGACATTATAATGAAAGCTGAGGAAATGTCCTTAAACTGGAGATAGTATGTAGGGCTGAAAAAGGAGAAAGGCAGTAGTGGAGTGACTGGACAAAGATTTAAGCTCCTTGGGGCACAGGACACTGGTTTTATGTATTACAGAGACATGGTATACTATGCTTAAGAAGGGATAATTATAAGGAAGCCCTTGGTTAAATAAATTTCCTGTTATACAGTGTGGCTCTATCTACCCTTATCTAAAGAATCTTTATTTTAAAATTAATACCTAAAACCCAAATTGTCTGGCTCCGTAGTCTAGAAAAACGTGGTGGCTAACCTGCAGTCCATGAAGGGTCTAAATGGCCATGTAAACTTGTGGCAACTAGTCTACAAGGTATTGCATGACTTCAATGATAATTGGTAACTGATACTACAGGATCGTAACTGGGAGGTGGGATGCTATGCACAGGCTTGGAGAAAGCTTGCTTTCTTGTTTGGATTAAGGAAATCCACCCATCTCCACTAATTAGTGCATATACAGAGTAATGTTTTTCGTAGGCATACAACATGTACAGCAGATTCTGTCTCAGAGCTGTTATCTCAAAAATAAAAAGTCCTCTACACATTGTTCTAAGTTGGGCCCTGTTTCACAGTGTGAAGAAGGGAGGTGGAGGAGGAGGAGTGTATAATTTTGAAGCTCCCATGCCACCAAAAAACCCCCATGGCAGTCACCAGTGCTTAGGGTACACAAGGAGCAATGCACTGAGGTTTGATAAAGTGTGTTACATCATGCTCTTGGTTCTGTTTTCTTGAATTTTGCATAGCCAGATGCCGCAATTTTGTGTATGCTCTACATAAAATTTCCAGTCACATTGCATTGAGTATATGATACGTGGCATTTGATTCATTCTTACCTTACCATCACAAGAGTTGAAGGATTATGCAACTGATCCCTGTGTGTGGAACTTCTGTCCAAGTCCTATGAAAGGAACTGATTGAGTTCTGAGAATAAAAAACAGCAACTGTTTTACTTTTCATTTAGTTCTCTTTCCTACCACTTTTCTCTGTATCAAGTAACACCGGACTTCCCTCACTCAAGTACCACCAGACTTGTGTTGAAACCTTCTTCTGGAGTTTTTTCTGGACTGTAGTAGTGCTAGTTATACAAAGCATCCATTATACAATGCATTGGAGACTTTTCTGCAGCCATCACAATTTCACTTTTAAACTTGCCAATTGCAGTGTTTCTCCCTAGTTTCTTCTTAATACTTTTTTGTTCTTTCAAGAAAAACAAAATGGAGGAGGAGTTCTAGGAAGCTGGAGAATAGCAAAATGCTTATCAGATAATGTTAATTGCCAAGCATTTTTTTATTGTATCACAGGGCATTAAGTATTGGATGACACAAATATTTACACATACAGTGCTCATTGTATTGTAATATAAATGAGCCTACCTTGACACTGCATAGTCCTACTACTACTTTTTTTGGTTATTTTCAGCATGCCTATACTATCCTGTAGTGGGTGATGTAGGCATGCTGTTACTTGCAAGCTGATAACCTGCAAAAATGCAATCATTTATTTGGAAAATGTGCTATATATGTACAAGGAGAAAATGTTGCAAATACTGTGCAAGACTCCTGTTCTTCTCCATTACTCATAAAAAATCGGAGTACCAAATGAGAATCAGATTAATGATAGATTTTTCTGCAGCAGAGAGATTTTGTATTTGTCTTTTGGTTTTGTACCAGTTGAATATTTCAGAAGGTTAATGTATCTGTAACACAACCACTGGTGTGTTTGATCCATCAGCAGATTCAAGATGAGCTTGTTCTGTACCAGTAAGTCAGTGATGGAAAACAGGTCATGTGGTTTGATTCCTGGAACATAGAGCATGGGGTAAGTATGGTCAGTTGGTGTGGTAGCTTGAAAATATATGAAATTATGGGTTAGTGCCCAAAGTTGCAGGGGGCAGTTCTGTAAACAGTGCCTGAATTATATGATTATTACTTGTACAGCACTGCAGTATAAGGATTAGTTTTACTGAAAATGAAAGAAAACAAAACCTAGTTACCAGAGTTCTGCTTTTTTCTTGTTGCAAATAAAAATGTAAGCACTGTTAATTTGTGCTTTTTTTTTTTTTTCTTTTTGGCACTGGCTGCTTATGGAAATAATTTTAAGATCTGAAGTTCAGGCTAAGTTTGAAATTGTTTTTCACTATCTTCTGTTAAGATTAAGCTATCATCTGAGTAAGATAGTTTCCTAGCAGTTTTCTCCAAAACAGAGCAGTAGGTTCTAGGAATTGCCTAACTTGCAGATGCATAGAAAAGTGCTTCTGAAAGAAAACTTGGTAAACTGCTTACATGGGAAACTAATGCACATTTTGGCAGTACTCTAAGGTACTGATTAGAATTTGTTCTTGTATTAGCAGAGCAATCCGTGAACCATTTTCTTTTGTCCTGACCGAAATTATTGTTTTGCTTTAGATCACATTTAAGAAAATCAGGGCCAATCAATTGAATAGTCTCTTATATTACCTTCTGAAGGCTTTTTATATTGTTTTTTTCTATAAAGTGCTTTACTTATTGTACAACTCTTTCATTAAAAATACTCTAGCAGAAAGGTAAAACTTTACTATTTGTCTCTGTTATCCTGGGAAGAGGCCTTACCATGAAAGGTAAAACCATATGGCAACAAAGTAAGCATTGCCTGAAGAGCAGCCAGCCTGTAGTAGAGGCTGGGATTTAGTGGTTGTTCGCGATGCCAGAGTACAGAGCTGCTGGGCAGACATTTATGAAACAGTGTAAATTTTTATGCTACTGTTTATGTTACATAGCTTTAAGTAGTTCCAAAGAAAGTATTATTTTGTGTTCTCTGTCACTGAAGTCAGATTACAAATTTGTATTAAGTGGATTGCTTTGAAAGAGTGCATCCAGTTTTAGGAGCCTTCCTCAAGGAAAACTTGGTATCTGTCAAGTACTCTTGACACAAATGTCATGTGTAGGTTATATGTGTAGCATACATCATTGCTATATATATTTTATGCAGATGAAATAATACCATTTTAGTTTGGATTTGTGTTATTTAAGCAAAATAGCAACAAAATAGTACTGAAAACCATTTTTCTGTGCCCTGATTTATGCATAACTCGCTCTCAAATTTCTTAATTGCTGACAAGCGTGGATGGTTAGTTTCAGCTCAGTGATGATCAAATAAGCAGTCCCTCTTCATTTTGATTTAAAAGCTTTATTTGTTTACCTGATACTTTACTCAAATTTGGATGCTTCTCTAAAAACCAGTAAGAATAAAGCACCATGCAAAATCAGTGGCAAGTGACCCCTGCATGTAGAAGGTATGATTCACTACCATCACTCCTCTTACTCCAGTCTTTGATTAGCAGGTTAGCTTAGCAACTCTTTTCACACAGCAGATTCCTTGATTCAGCAAGTGTGTATCTGAGATGAATGTTTAACTTGGCCGTTATCTACTCTAAGCAGGTTCAAATACATTTAAAGCTCTTTAAAACAAAGACACAGATTTTCTTTCTCCCTTCCTATTCTTCCCTATTCCTATGAAAAGCGAGGAGGGGAGGAATTCAGCATATAGAGGTCATAATTAGAGATGTAAACATAGAAGAAGATATTGCTTGTCAAGTCATGTGTTATAAAATTTAAAGAACGTGCAGTTAAGCTAAGCTAACACTATTGCAATAACCCTGCCTACTGAACTTCATGACATGGAATCTTCACATTGTATTGCAGGTGGTACGCAAAAATAAATACTTTTTTTCTTTGGCTAGTATCATTTATGTGTTAAAAAATGAGCATCTGCGAGTGGATACCTGCATATATATATGAAGTATTGCCAAAGTGCAAGCTGAAAATCATGTGTTAGAGCGCTAAGTAACATGATAGTTTAAATTTTAAAAAATACAATAATTTCTGCCTTCTTTCCTTGGTGTTCAAGTTTTGAAACTTTTGCTTGAAAGCTAGAAGCTGATTGTAATTCTTTTTTGTTTTGTTAGTGAAATTTTCAGGTAATCACATGATACATGTGACGGGGCTTTAAGAAAAACACCAAATGTTGTGAGGCTTTGAAGGTGCTGATTGTGTGCACCTGTGCACTGATGATTACAGCTTGATCCTGTTCCCAAAGTCTCTTGGCTTGATTTAGGGACACATTATGTATTATTTAAATGTGAGCCATACAGTGGGTTTATGCAGATGGTATTGATCCAGGAAGAAGTTTAAGAGAAACTGTGTCTCAGAGAACAGAGGGATGCATGTGTCTTAAAAGGTTTGTAACACATGTGCTTTTTCTCTGCTTGGCACAAAGGGAGAGAAGAGATTTAAGAAGTGATGATGAATAAAGGATTTTGATTATGTCTGGCTTCTAAATATGCTGGAGCTTTCCTAGCAATACAATATAGTCTCGTCTAATTGAGATGCTAAGCGTGTCTGGGATCTACTTTGTCTTCTGTTCAGTGTTATATTGCTCTCTCAGTAAGTAACGTGTCTGTATTTGAATGTCTTTGCCTTCCATGTGGTCACCTGTCTGCCTATTCTCACAATGAAGCATTGCAAATAACAGCCTTAGATTTGAACTTTGAAGCCCAGCTCTGGGATCTCTACAGATCTTTGTTTCTTGCAGGTCCTTCCTCCTCAATGCTAAGGATTTGTAAATATTAACCACTGTATTACCTGAATCAGCCATGGGGAAATGCCTAGTGCTAGAATGGTCTGGCTGTAAATCTTGCCTCTAATAGTAATAGCTATTCCTCCTTAGGATTCACCTTCCATGAGCTTGTTTCTGGATCAAGCTACAAAGAGGTCACATAGCTGTGGACATTTACATGGGGCTCTAGTCGTAAGAGGGAAGTTCATATCCTTTCCTTTGTCTCTAGTGACGTGCATCTACCTCTCAGGTGAGGTCCCAGTGTGATCTGGGTTAAGCTTCTCAATCCTATTAATTTAATTCCACTTTGCTTCAGTGAATGTTTGATTTTTGTATTTATTTTTTTTTTTCTGATGCAAAGAATGAGCCTCAGGTTATGCCTCATTCAGCTAAGTTTCAGGGTAACTTTAGGGATGAAATCCTTCACCATAGGAAGGACTTGAACTCTTATTTCTTGCAGCTGGGGTGAGACCTCCACTTTCTGAAATGCTGAGCAGAAAGACAGTAGTACCTCTATTTCCTCACTGGAACCAGCTCTTTGGCTGGTTTTTGTGTCATAGGTTAGTTAGCCCATTCTGCAAGCGGCAACAGCTGTGACCCAGCAGGTGGAGGACAGTGCCTGGTTGATGGATCCTATGGGAACTCCAGGTGTGGGGCTGCCCTTTCTTGAGCAACTTTAAGGGAGAGATAATTCTTGGTGTGTAAATAGCATGTCAGCATGGTAAAGACCTGTACTTACACACACACGTGCATGCAGCGAATCTATAGCCTTAGGCAGTGGCTGAGCTGTGATTTTGGGGATCATCCTGGCTCGTCAGATGCTGCTCTGTGAAACTTGGGCCGGTGCAGGCCCCTCAGCACCAAAGGGGTTACGTGGCTGCCCAGGGCTGATAGGCTCACTCCTCTGCCGGCAGCCACGGCTGGCCGTCCGGGAGAGAGGCAAGTCTTCCTGTTCCAAGAGTTACGGTTCCCAGCCGTGCACTTAAGCTGAGAGCCACAGGGGCACAGGCCGGGAAAGCCCAGCCTTGCAGGGCCCTACGGTGGGGCGGCGCTGCCGCCGTTCCAGAGACCCCTCCACCCCCAAGCGACAAGCCTCCCAGGCGGGGGCCAGGCCTGTCCCGCGG
>VXBO01002234.1:35641-76217 GCA_013400135.1 Rhinoptilus africanus | reverse complement strand
GGGGACGGAGCCCTCGGCGGGCCGCGGCGCCTCTGCGGTGGGGGCTGAGGAGAGGAGGCGGCTGTAGAGCCAGCCGCCAGCGGGCGGAGGGGCCGTGCGCCCACCGTCGGGGCCCGCTAGGGTTGCGGGGGGGTGGGTGTTGTTCCCGGCGGCGGGCCGGAGCGCCCCCCTACGCCTGCCCGTCTGCCCCTGGCGGTGCGGGCCCGACGGGGGCCGGGGCAGCAGGCGAGAGGAACCGGGGACGCCATCCGCTGGGTTTCAAGGGTTCGTCTTACGGGGAGTGCGGAGGTGGCGGAGCGCTGCCGCGGGAGGGCAGGATGGCGGCGGTGGCCCGGGGGCCGCGCCGTCCGCAGGCAGGGGCCGGCCGAGGGGCCAGGAGGGCGTTCTCCGTCTCTCTTCATGCCGAGCGGCTTAGCGGCAGGCGGGCGTTTCACTCCTGGAAAGTTACTTCACCCTGCGCGCTGATCAGGCAGGGGGAACCCTCGGTCCGGGGCTGAGGCGCGTCCGGCCCCGCGGAGCCGCCCCACGCTCGGCGTGGCGGGTCGCCGCCTGCTGCCAGCCCCTGCTGGGGCTGCCCCCAGCCGTGCCCCGCGCGTCTGTCTGGTGCCTGTGGTAAATGCTGTCGCCTTTCGTACCCACGCAAATATCTCCTGATGCTCGACTTCTAACTGATGGCAGCGGTTTGCCATCACTGGCTAAAACTGCCAGCAATCTTACAAGAAAGATCAAAATCTCTAGTTGTTTACTGGTGCTTTTCTTGTATAAATTATCCTTATGAAGAATCGAGGTTCAGGATGTTTTTGTGGCTTCTGATAACTGCATAGATCATGTATAACTTTTGGCATTGGTGCAGAGCAGGAGTGCAGGCCAGATGGTTCAGGCTCCAGAGCCGTGATCCTGCAAGTTGGAATGGTCTCCTGAGTGGTAAGGAGTTGTGTCTCAACGTGTCTCATTTCCAAGCCTCGGATTAGGTGATAATTACGGTATTTTGTGTAATTTGAAATGCCCTTTTTTTGGGATGCTGTTTACATTTTAAGCAGTGTATTTTGTGTGTGTGTGTGTTCAGGAGTGCCTGGTGGTAGTCATTACATTTGTAACAGCAGCGTTTACATTTTACTACGCATGAAACTGTGGCAAGAGCCACAAGGGCTGTAACTGTACAGATGAGACTTTGGGTCTATTTTATGTGATGTTTGATAGGAAACTTCTGGATACTGTTCAACACCATGACTGATTACAGATGTCTTAAGCTGGATAATTTTTAAAAGAAATTGCTGCAGTTAGTAAGTCAAGTTCATAGAAGGCCAAGTGGGGCTTTTGCCAAAACTGAGATTCTTGATGACTTTGAAGCTGTGAAACAGAATCTCTGAAGTACTGGAAGTAGTAACTTTTTCATCCTATATAGCCAAAAGGGTGCTTTTGTTTCTTGTAATTAAACCGATTACTTCTAATAACTAATGTTTATTGGAAGGCTTAATTAGTAATTTAATTTGTTGGAAGTACAGGTGCTCATGAATCAGTGCTGCATTGTCAAGAGTTTTCCATGAATTGAAGTAAAACAATCCATTTCATTTAATCATGGATGTGTATGTGCCACAGGGAACGATTATTTAGAGATGGCAGTGGCCACAAGTGGTTTAATCAGGTGTTCCTTGCAATCTCTGACTTAATCCAAATTACTTTTCTGCAGTTCACACTTTGTTTTACTGAACAACTGTGATATTTTGGGGTATCGTTACCATTGTTGTTACCTTCTTTGGCCTGCTCATGTTTCCTGGTCATGCAGAAAATATTTATAGCTGGAACACAGAAAAAGATCCCTGTTGTGTGTGCTTCCTCTAGCTCTGCTGCTTGCAGAGTAGCATGTGAGTCCATCCCTCAGGCTTATCTCTCTCTTTGACCATAAGATCTATGCCTGGCAGAAGATGTGATATCACTGACATAGTGATATAATAGTGCAGAAGATTAGAAAAATACAGCAATTTTGTTTGTATCTGACAAAGGTGATAGAGAGTTTCTTCATCTCTTTTGTGTCTAACTTGCCTTCTGTCAAAGTGACAGAGAACGAGGTGCTATTTTTGAGAGATCAGTGAGGCTTATTTGAATAAAACATTATTGGTATAATTAGTTGTGTGTCTCCTAAATGTGTTTTAACAAAAACAAAGATGGTAACCAACATAGAAAGCAGTGCTAAAATTGCAGAACAGGTGTAATGAAGGAAAACCAAATGTGGTCGCACATTTGCATTACAAGGAAATTGATATAGAAGTCACTAAACAGACTACAAGAAGCATAATGGTTGGTTTTAGCACTTAATTTTAGGGCTTAGAGTTCTGTTTCATTCCTAGTGAGAATTTCTAGTGTTGTTTTTCTGTCCGCCAGTTGAAGAATCAAATTGTTAACTCATTCACATGCCAGAAGATTCTCCTGATCATTACTGAGTACTTACTGAGAATGTACAATTCTTACCATACTAATGGAGGCTGAATATACCTTACCCGTCAGCTTCACAAAACTTGCCAGAAACTATTAGCTTTTTTCTTTTTTTGGGTAGAGAAAAAAAAAAAGTACTAAACCAGCTTGCACATTACTGTTTGTCATTGCGTTCTTGTGATACGAAAAATGCTGTGTATTTCTGTAAGTACAGCTTTGCCATACTTTTGCCCTTTAAGCGCAACCTAAAATAACGCATAGGTAGTCTGGGGAGAGCCGCTCCAGTGCAGCCAAGTCAGCACTGGGGAACGGAATCGCGGCGAAAAGGGCCGGCAGGGGGCTCTTCTCGGGGCTTTTTGAAGCTGGGAAAAGCGGCTAGTCTGTGCTGGGCACTGGCAGCTTGCGGGTGGGCTGCGGAGGGGGTGTGGGGGAGCCAGCGCCACCACCACTGGGCAGACCCAAGCAAGGCTTGCTGGCAGCGACCCCTCCCCCTTCCCTCCTAAAAGGAGCCTTTCCGGAGCGCAGCGGCCCTGCCGCCGCGCGCTGAGTGAGCCAGCGGCGAGCGGGCGTCACCAGGGAGCACCACCAGCAGGGCAGGCTCCCGCGGCGCGGCGCGGCTCTCGGGGCAGGGCAGCTTGAACTGGAGAGCGCTGAGAGACTGCCAGCTCGTCCAGGAAACCTGCCTGGCCAGAATCGGAGCAGCAGATCTCGGTGTACAGGAAGGTTTCCCAAGGTTTTCCTGAGGCAAGGAGATGCCAGGGGAGTGGAGAGACTCGTCCGGAGCCGGCAGCTCTCAAGAGAGGCCCTCACGAGGTGTGGGCCTTGCCAGGGCAATGGTGACAACACCCACGCCCTTCAGAGCAGCCTCAGTGAGCTCACCGGGCACAGGGCGGGCAAACAGGGTGTGGGGAAGGGCATGCAGGAAGGAAATGAAGCTCTGCCAGCTCCACAGGTGAGTCCTCTTGGTGGTCATCACCCTCTTGGAAGGAGCTTAGCTATGGTCTCCACCTGGCAGAATGTCATGCTTTCAACCTCAGCCACAATGGATGTGGGAACCCAGACAGAGCTGCCACAGAAACACACAGTCTTCCAGGTCACGGGCTGCCGGGAGTGCTGGGGCTCTCACTGCTGACGGGTGGCAGCTATGAGAACTGCTGTGTGCATTGTGAACAGGTGAACCATCTGCTCAGCCTGGTGGCAGAGCTGCGAGAGGAAGTTGAATGGTTAAGGAGCATTAGGGAGGCTGAACAAGAAATAGGCTGGTGGGGCTAGTCTTCAGCTTTTCTTCAAAGAGAAATGGGAGCACCTACCAGAAAGTAACCAGGATCAAGGGGCCTCTGTATCCTGCCCCTGTCAGGCAGCAGCCTAAATGAAAAGAGTGAGTGGAGGTAAGTTCATGGCTGGGGCAGCAGGCGAACTCCTTCCTTGCCCCCCACCTCCTCCCCAGTACCTCACAGTACTGGTGTTTGGTTCTGGTTGAGGAAGGTCAGTCAAATGAGCATGTGGATGATGGGCAATCTACACCAGATATGTCTCCACAGTCAGAAAGGCATACTGCCTATATCGTGACTGCGTCCCCAAGGAAGAAGAGAAGGGTTATAGTTGTTGTTAACTCCCTCCTGAGGGCAACCGAGGGTCCAATATGCCTCCTCATAGGGAAGTCTGCTGTCTTGCTGGAGCCTGGATTAAGGACATCAGCAGGAAACTACCTAGCTTGATACAGTCCTCAGACTATTAATTTTCTATGTAGATGGTGTGGAAACTGCAACTTGTGGTCCAAAAGCAATCAAAATGGGCTTGGGGCCTTAGGAGGGTTGGTGAGGCAATCTGAGGTACAGGATACTTTTTCCTCACTCCTTCCAGTTGCAGGCAGTGATATTGGAAGGAACGGATGGATACAGTCTGTTAATTCATGGCACATGGAAGACAGGGAGGTGACTCGAGACAGCCAGCATGGCTTTAGTAAGGACAAATCCCATCTGACCAACCTAGTGGCTTTCTACTGACTGTATCAGTGGACAAGGGAAGAGCAATGGATATCATCTATCTGGACTTCTGCAAGGCCTTTAACACAGTCCCCCACAACATCCTTCTCTCTGAATTGGAGAGATACAGATTTGATGGGTGGACTGTTCAGTGGATGAGGAACTGGCTGGATGGTTGCATCTAGATGGTATAGTCAATGGCTCAATGTCCAGATGAAGAGGGGTGACAAGTGGTGTCCTTCAGGGATCTGTACTGGGACAAGTGCTGTTTAGTATCTTCATCAGTGATTTAGACAGTGGGATCAAGTGCACCCTTAGCAAGTTTGCAGATGACACCAAGCTGAGTGGTGCGGTCAACATGCCAGAGGGACGGGATGTCATCCAGAGAGACCTGAACAAGCTAGAGAGGTGGGCCCGTGCAAACCTCAGAAAGTTCAACAAGGCCAAGTGCAAGGTCCTGCACTTGGATTGGGACAACCCCCATTATCAGTACAGGCTGGGGGATGACGTGATAGAGAGCAGCCCTGTGGAAGAGGACTTGGGGGTACTGGTGGATGAAAAGCTGGACAGAAGCCAGCAATGTGCACTCACAGCCCAGAAGGCCAGTTGCATCTGGGTTGCATCAAAAGAAGCATGGCCAGCAGATCAAGAGAGGTGATTCTCCCTCTCTACTGTGCTCTCCTGAGACCCCACCTGGAGTACTGTGTCCAGCTCTGGAGCCCTCAGCACAAGAAGGACGTGGCCCTGTTTGAGCGAGTCCAGAGGAGGGCCACAAGGATGACCAGAGGGCTGGAGCACCTCTGCTATGAGGACAGGCTGAGAGAGCTGGGGTTGTTCAGCCTGGAGAAGAGAAGTCTGCGGGGAGACCTTATAGTGGTGTTCCAGTACCTGAAGGGGGCCTACAAGAAAGCTGGGGAGGGGCTGTTTGCAAGGGCATGTAGCGATAGAACGAGGGGCAATGGTTTTAAACTAGAGCAGGGTAGGTTTAGATTAGACATTGGGAAGAAGTTCTTTACAGTGAGGGTGGTGAGACCTTGTAACAGGTTGCCCAGAGAGCTGGTGGAGGCCCCATCCCTGGAGACATTCAAGGCCAGGCTTGATGAGGCTCTGATCTAGTTAAAAATGTCCATGCTTACTGCGGGGGGATTGGGCTAGATGGTTCCACCCCAAACCATTCTATGATTCCTAGTACTTACTTACCCCTCATGTTGACAGTTTAAGAATTAAAATTAATTGCTTCAGTGAAATAGCAATTCCTGTTGTTTCCTGTTGTTTTTAAGAAATATTAGGCCGTTTTAGCACTACAGTGGATTGATAGGCAGCAACAAGGAAGTGATGCCTAGAAAAGAACCACCTTTGCAGATCAAGTTAAACTCGGCTTGTGTGTCTTCCATACAGAGGGCTCAAATACAGGACTGCAAGTAACCAGAAGTTACCAGATCTTAACAACTACACACCTGAGCTGTTGCTGAAGAACCTTCTCTTGGAAAAATCCCTCTTGATGGAGACGCTCCAACCATGAAGGAAGATGTGTGTGATAGGAGAGGTGTGGGACAGGGAGTGAGTTAGCGCTTCAGGCACTTTTTGTTCTTAGGTGTTTTTTTGATGGTGTGGATTTTTTGGCTTGAGGTTTGTTTTTGTTTTTTTTTTTTTCCACCTTGCCTTAGTATCTTTGTGGCTGGAAGGCTAGAAGCAAAGCAGGTGACTATGCAGCCTCTCTGATAGTTCAGTCCCTGTTTAATTTTTTCTTACACTGTAGGCCTATAATAAGGATTTGCATGTAAGTATTTGCGGGTGTTTAGCAGCAAATTATTTTAGTGAGAGGTAGAGGATAAGGTAGGAGGAAGCAAGTGTCCTGTAAATGTCAAAGCTATTAAAGTTTTGTCAGGCCAATGTCCCGAAAGTGAGGCCTGCCATTTGATGATGAAGGAAAACTGAGTTTCAGAAAAACAGCCTGGAAGATTATATTTTGCAGCTGGGGATAGAGCAGTCTGTTACCCTGCTCCTTGCAACACCCCTAGCACTCTGACAGGAGCGTACTTTATTGTATTCCTTTTGTCTTTTAAAATTAATCCTTTAGTGCAGTGCTTGGAATGGCAGAATAAACATAATAAGCTACATCTGATAAATGAGAGTGAGGAGGTTTTCTTACTGTTTTCTTACTGTCTTTATGTCAGTGTGTGAGAGTCTGCAGTGATAATTGTAATGCACTTCGTGTGCGTAAGTGCCCCCCTCCCTTTTTTTCCCCACTTGATTTGGTAGTCTCCTGTATTAATATATTTCACCATGTAACTGTGCTTTTAAAGTTGCCTTTTTTTTTTTTGCATAGTTTACAAATATAAGTGGACTTGCACACTCAGAATTTCTTAAGTTCAGGAAGGGTGTATAGCTGTTCTGTGCTTGATGTATTAAAGGCAGAGTTTCCATAGCCTGCAGGGTCTGTTGTAGTGATCTGCCAGTGATAGGAAATTAACATTGGCTTGCTTCACAGGGGCTAGGTGTTCAACTTTCTTTTTTTTTTTTCTTTTTTCCTGCCCATGCTACTATCTAATTACCCTGCGGGTACAGACCTGTGTGATAACAGCATTGAGATAATTAATTGCTTGAGGCATAAAGTGACAGGTTGATTTGCAGTAATGTGATGGACAGGTGTGGTGATACAGCCTGCTTCCAGTGCACCTCTGCTGGAAAAGACCTGAGGAAATTAAGCACCCTCAGAGACAGAGGAAGAGAAGCTGCTGTTATGTCTTTGTAGCTCCTAAAGCTATATAGGCACTCTCTTAGCTTTGAGGATGGCAGAAAGAGAATCTTAATCCATTTAGGAATGCATATATTCGATTTTGGGGAATGAGAAAGAGAATGGTGGTGTATGGAGAGCACTCTATTAGGTTTACATGTTCAGGTGGCACTTCTGGAGGTTAGCTTTTTTATTTAATCTATCATTCTTGCATTGATTTATTGAATGACAAATGTGGTGCTGGTATCTTTTAAGCCTAAACCACAGAAATTAACAAAAAAAGAGTAGAGTTGAGGTCATTTTTTTCCTCACAGTTTGTCGAAAGCTGTATGCCTGTGGACAGAGTGAAAAAGCAAGCGATTGTGAATTCAACCTGCAGACTTAAGTTTTTACTTTCAATTAAAATGCTGTTCTTGAAGGAGGTAATTTTAGTTGTGTAAACTGTGTAATCCTGCAATGCAAATGAGCTTGTAGTTCTTCCTTGTGTTGAAAAAAATCATTAGACCATATATAAAACTTTTTAAATGTGCCACCCTGCCCTCTTGTCTCTTGCCTAGCATTCTCAATCTCTATATTTTGTAAGCTCTTTCCCACTGATCAACAGAAGTAGTGTATTTACAGCTGTCTTTTTAGTTAAATCAGTTGGCTTTCTTTTTCCATAGGTCTTTCTTTACTTGCCCTTTTTCTGCAGCTAGAACTACTATAATTCATTTGAGAAGGTAAGGTGAAAAAAGAAGCCACTAGGGTGTAATTCAATAAGGGCTATTTACATTTGCATAATATTGTCTTGTTGGATATGAGGGTGTCTGCAGAAATATTTCTCTAGCAGTGTTTTTTTTTTTTTCACCAGTGAAAAAACCTAAGCATGTTGCACCTTCTGCCTTTCAGCATGAATATATCGCAGACAAAAACTTCAGGTTTTTTCAAGTCTTCTTGGTTGCCAAATCTGGACACTTTTGTGTCCTAATTACCCATATTCATCCCCATTAATACATTTTGAGGCTTTTTTCTGCCCTTATGTTTCTGTTTTAGCGGTTCAGCAGGTGAAAGTAGCCCAGAGGACACTTCCATCTGGCTTGCCACCTTTTCTCTGGAGGGGATGAGGAGGGCCTAGACAGCTGTGTACTACATTCTGCACCTCCTTCCAGCGTGCTGGTCAGCGTCAGGCAGCCGATACTGCTTCTTGTCCTTGCAGAAGTGTGTGTCTCCTCTTCCTTCTGTCCTCTGGCAGCTACAATGTCAGTAGTTCAGTCCTCTGTGCTGGGTAGCAGAAGTCCTCCCGTTTCAGGGCAGCAGCTGGATGTGTAGTGGCCAATGGAGATGACTTGGTGCCGTCAAGTTGGTAGTTGTGAGGGTAGGGGCAATTGAGGGCATCCCACTGGGAGGGAGGGAGAGGGAAAGGTTGGTTTTCAGATCTGAGACTGGGCTGTTGTAGTAAATAATCCAGTATTCACGGAGCCAAGAAGAGACACATACTGTACCACTGTGTTTGGGCTGCTTATCTGCAAAGGAGAGCTGTAGCTTCAACCTGAGCCTTCCACATCACAGGAGAGCGTACTGGCCTACAGGTCCTATGGTCTTCCCTCTTTGTATGCTGTGAGTGCAGACTCTTCCCTTCCCACTTTGATACTTTAGTATGAAGTACCAGAAGAGACTGAGAGGTGCTCTGGCCAGGCACAGCTCAAGCATTCCTGGCTGTTTGATACCAACCACAAGCTAATGGATTACTCAATTAGAGGTTTCTTCTGATGATGCGGTGGTTTGTAACGTGTAGCTCTCTGTGTTAGGCTCTGTACCACATCATGGGCACCCTTTTGCCCTTCCTGGGGCTAGTGAAGAGGGAGACATGATGCGTGTTCCACAGCCTTACATGATTTTTCCCCAAGTAGTAAAGGAATTAGTCATGGAAACACAACTTATGCGCATCCAGGCTTTTGTTTTTTCTAGCTTTAATAGGCGACAGTGGCTTGTTACAAGGTACTTTCCTGGATGTTAATGTATTAACAATAGTAACTATGAGAGCAAAGAATATATTTGTGGGTACTGTGTGCTTGTACGTCTGGGAACATGTTATTTCCTGAACATATGTGTTAGGTTTTGTTTACCTGGTCTGGCTGAGCCTTTCTATAGTGTTTGCAATACAAATGTAATTTTTAACAGATTGTTGTCATTGTACTTTTGCCAGGTTATGGCTAATTTGCCTTTTTAAAATTATATATATATATGAAGAAATTTCAGCTGCCTGAATTTCAGTAACAAACTGTTCCCTTTGGGTTTGATGAAATGGTTATTGTCTGATTTCTAGTTCATAAACAAACAGCCTGTTGCTATGGTCAAGAAGTGAGAGCCTGGAACCTGACTAGTTCTATGGTTAAATTTGTTGCTGTTGATTTATAGTATGTAATCAATTTAATTTGTGTTTGAAAAAACTCTGAAAACACTTCCTTATGAACACAAGGTATCTCACTTATTTTTAATAAGCCTTTTCTGAAGTGTACTATCTTTTTTGCAGTCATTCACTTATTCTTGCAGCTATCAGCAACTCTTAGCCTTAAGAATTATTTTCAGTTGAGACAGATTTGATTTGGAAGATTAAAAGTCAGGTACAATTTATAACCTATTCTTGCAGCTTCTAGGAAACCTGGCATTGCCAGTGACACTTTCGATAGGTTAGGGTATTTATGATCAAAATCTGGGGAGGTTGTACACTTCTAGTAGTAGACTGGATTCAAAGTGAT
Organism: Rhinoptilus africanus; assembly: GCA_013400135.1. Taxonomy (NCBI): domain Eukaryota; kingdom Metazoa; phylum Chordata; class Aves; order Charadriiformes; family Glareolidae; genus Rhinoptilus; species Rhinoptilus africanus. The sequence goes on along the minus strand of VXBO01002234.1, from coordinate 66,324 downwards.
AAATTTTTAGATTAGTAGATTTCAGTTAAAACTCTGGGTTTGTTATTAGTCTGCTTCTTAAACTTCCTCTCTGCTTTCTCCTATCTAGTCCAAATACTGGATTTTTTTTAAGCATCTGAAAAACCTGCTATTCTATCTTAGCTGCTCTTGCTCTTTGGTTATGATTTGTTGAGAGCAAAATTGTATTTTATAAATATCAGAAATAGACATGTTTTAGAAATGCATCTTAAGTCTGTAAGTAAAATATAACAAGTAAATATTGGCAAGTCTCATACATTTTCTTTATAGGTTACTACTCTGGAAAAAGTGACTGACAGTAATTCTGTAGTCATTTTCAAAAGAGTTCCATGTTTTGTGCTTTTTGTAATCTTGCAGGTCTTCCCTTTCAGCAGATACTGAGCAGTGGCCTTGCTGCAGCTTGAATCCAGCTGTCCTGCATTATTTGGAGAGCTTTTGATGTTCTGCAGTATTTTTATGGGTGCCAGTATTCCTTTACTTGTCTTACTTTTTTCTGTCTTATATGCTGTGGTTACTTAAAATATTTTGGAGCTATCCTGTCACTCCTTTGTCAGCTGTGCGAAAGCATACTTAAGTGTGTAGTCTTGAATGTTAAGATTTGTCTGTCTATATTAAATTACATATGTGTTTCAAGATGCTTAATGATGGGGCAGGGGAAGTAACAGGCTTAAGTCTGGCTGGAAACTTCATTTTCTTCTGTAGAGTTCTTGCCTTTGGAGGCTTAAAAATTTTGCATTTTCTATTCTATATTGTGCTTTTACTTCTGTGCTGCTTCATGGGATATGCTTAATTTTTGATTTTTTTTTTTTGTTTTCCCCTCTTGGTAAACTTGGACTTGTCTCCAAGTAGTGGCTTTGCTAAAGCAGAAGTTTTTTTTTATTGTTAGCATTGATGAAGTGCATCATGGGATTTGTAGTTCTCTTTAAAGAAGCTAATCTAGAGGAATCATGCCAGAAGCCAGCTAGAACTCCAGCCCCCAGGAAGCAAAAGAGCAGCTTTTGCTGTGACTGCTGTCAAATACCTGCTGTCTCTGCTCTGCAAGGGTATTTTGAAGAAAAGAGTAATTTTTTAAAATGCAGTTTTGACTTTTTATTTCTGTGTAGCTGAAACACTTTAGCTGTTTTCTGTGTATATACATGCTGTTACTCGCAGTTTTATTTTGAAATGGATGCTTATTCTGTCCTGAGGAGAAAATAGCCATTCTTTTTGCATTTTAGGGGCATAAAGCATGTCAACAAGCTGACCTTTCCTGAAAGCTAGAGACTGGGTCATGAGGCACCCTAGATTTGATTATGGCCTGCAGGAGATAGTGTGCTACTGCCCAAGAAACAGAATTTGGGAGCTAATTGGGAAAGAGTGGCTGTGTTCAGCTGTGACATCTGGAATCTGCAAGTACAGAACAGTACTTCTGGGGAAAACCTGAGTCACAGTCTAGTTTAAGATAATAGTATCAAAATATTCAGTGATTGTGTGGCTAAAGAAACATGTTGCTAGAAGGAACTGATAAATAATCAAATTATCTTTGAGAATTGTTTTTTTTTTATGGTTTGGGCTCATTTGAGAAGGGGAAAGCACCGTGTCATCCCTAGTTTAATGAATTAACATTTCATATAAAGACCAAATTGAGCTGTTAGTGCCTTATCCATGTGCTTGTAAGTGAAACTGTGTTCTTTGCAGGTATGATATTCTATGAAAACATAATTATTCTGCTTAATAGAAAACATGGTTAGGCTGAGCTGGTATGAAATGTGAGTAATGGCTTTTCTCCCTTTTAATAGATTTTTTGATTGGGTTTTATTTTGTATTTAAAGAATGAGGTGACTAATGCTTGTAGCACAGGACTGAAATTCAAGCAAAACAGACTTTACTGCTACATGTTCTCCATGTCACTGACTCATGCTGATACTGTCATCAGTAACACAGCTTGAAATGTAAAATGATCCATAGTGTGAGAGTTTGATGCTTAGCCTCATTGAGATCCATTTTCTGTCTTTTTGAAGGTGATAATCGTTTCTACCCCTTGCAAAGCAAGTTTCGGGTGTCATCTGTATGGTGATGCCTGTTGTTGCTTAACCAGGTGGAATGGTGCTTAGAGCAGGGCTGTGGGTGTTGCTGCTGTGGGAAAAGAGGAGGGCAAGGGCTGGGGTCTGCTGAGAGGCCCAGTAAAGTGTGCCTCTTGGGGGAGGCTGGGAAGTTCTGCTAATAGGGGTGGGCAAGCTCTTAATGGGCAGAAAACCCTCACGGTTCCTTTTAAGCTTGGAGTTTAGGAAAAGCTGAGAGCTGAAGGACCTTGTCAATCTTGAGAATGAGACCGTTGCCAGTGAGAAAATACAGCTTATCTTTCCTGGTGGCACTTCCGAGTTCAGAGTTGAGTTCCTCTGCTTTCAGCTTCAATTCTGGGTATCGTGAATGTCATAGTTTTCCTGGGCATCATGGAACAATTTATTTCTTCTTCAAGTCTTTCAAGGAAATGGATGCTTCTTTTACAGTTTGCTTGTAGAGGGAACACTGCCTGTATTAACGTTTTTGGGTCGTTCAGTTTACTTGCTTTGGCTTACCCATGTGGGTGCTGTTACAGTTATATGTAGCTGTTTCCTAATGAAGACCTCTAAAGCTGAGAAGGAAAATATTTCAAAATAGAGTAGGAGTGTTCAAGCAGGCAGAATTTTTCACTTTGTTGTACTTGAAGTGGTGAGGGAAATGAAGCATGTGTGCAGAGCAAATAGAGGTTTTCCTATGAGTCATTAACTATCTTTTGACAGCTCTCAGAAGAATGGTGAACTTGCTCCATTTATTTCTTAATGACACCAAATTGGGCACCAGTTTTATTTGTTTACCATGGCCACGAAATTTCCTGTGTGTGCTAATAGATTTGGTAGTTTCAGTTCAAGTAACTCTGTCTTACGGTATTCACAACTGAAGTTCTGCACTTTCTGAAAGAAAAGTGTTATGCTCACACAAAGATTGAGTGTGACTTCAGTGTTGTATGGCTGATATAATGAAATATTTCAGGTGTAGCTGGATCCATTAATGAAGAAATTTAATTATTTGGAAAAGTGTGAATTCACTTGAGTGAGGCTACAAGAATACAAACTGAGGATTTCACAGATTTAGGGATGTTACCTAGAGGCACGGGCAATTTCCTAGGTATTGTAATTATTGCCGAGCAGCATTCAGCAAGAGAAAAGGTATTCAGGAGAGACACAGTCAGTGGGAAAGCAGAATAATGAAAATACTCCTGCTTAAAAGTGGTATGAAAAGGCCTGGAGAATAAAGGAAAAAGCATTTCTGGGGTGATAATTTTTGACCTGCATAGGTCTCTGAATATGGAGTTCCTGGGAAATGCAATAGTTGAGATCACTTTGGGACCACAGAGTCTACGTATGCTGTTATGCCTTTGTGTTGATGGAGATTAGGAATTGGCAGACCTGAGTTATGTGTTGTTTTACCCAGACTGTTCTGTACTTCAGGAGTAAAAATATAATTTCTTGATTGTGTTTTGGCTCTTTTAGTTATTTGTCTTTTGCTAAGAATCAAGATTTTTTTTTTTTTTTAGGGTGGTGTATTTGTAATGAAAAAATAGGGGGGGAGGCAATGACAGATGAACTTTACATGTACAGACTTCAGCGAGATACTCTGAAGAATAATATATTATTTGGCTATAAGATGTATACCAGGTGGTGAAGTACTTCAAGATGCCTTTTGTATTTCTCTTCATTATTTGTAGCTGAATAATTTTTTTTAAGGTATGCTGTATTCTATTAATTGCCTACGTTGTAGCAACAAGATTACTGATTAATGCTGAATAGCTGTATACAAATTTGTTTCCCAACCAAATGACTGAAACTTTCTAAAGGGAAAGAGAAATATAGTAGCTCACTGAAGAAAAACCCCAAACCTTTTATTTTATTAATTCTGGTGTTCATATACACAGCAGTGCTTCCAAAAATGTGATGTAATTTTAGAAACCAGTTCTCTGAGTACCTCCTCCTTTATTGCTAGCTTACTTTTATAGATGTAGTGAAACTGGATTGCTGCTGACATTTCAAGTATGTTCATGCACAAATATATATACCTTCCTTCCTGTCTATTGCATTGTATGTTGCTGTGATATCTCGTCAGTTTGTGATCCTTCTCAAAGTTACTTAGCTGCATGTCATACCAATCTTAAAAAAACCTGGTATCTAAATTTTAGAGGTGGTGCGCAGCTGCATGGAAAAACTAAACCATTTGTCCATGTTTCCCAGAGGTCTGTGGTGAGGCAAGGAGCTTTTGACTTTTCCAATATCCAGTTGGTGGGTTGGTAGCTGAAATGGTTTGTGTCTTAGCTGTCTTTTATCTAATTTTGTGTATAGCCTCTCTGCAAAAGAGGCAGTGGCAAACTTGAGCAGTAATGAAATGAGTGAACTTCAAAGCCCAAGGATGGATTTAACAGGTGGAATTTGAAAGTTAAGCCTCTGTTCCCAGTGCATCGTTATCTACCTATTAATGCTGCCTAGCACAGCTCATGTTGTTTCTTACGTTGTTGGAACAACTAATGTTGCTTGTTAGTGAGCCACATCACTCTGTACGTGGCAGTTTCCCAAATTACACACTTGTCAGTATAGTGGTGCTGATGGGTGTAAAATGGGTGGTAGCAGGATGGATTTGCTTGTAAACTCTAGTAGCCTTATAGCCCAGTAGCCAACTCCCATTGCCTCCTTAATCTGGCCAGTATTCTGATGCAGCGAGAACTGGATGAATTAATGTTACTCTTGTAGCTCTTACTAACACCATCAGCTACTAGATTTCCTATTTCTAACACTTTTTGTGAGAAATGGGATTATAGAATCATAGAATGGGTGAGGTTGGAAGGGACCTTTAAGATCATCAAGTCCAACCATTAACCTGCCCTGACAAAAACCACTTCTAAACCATGTCCCTAAGCACCTCATCTACCCTTTTCTTAAACACCTCCAGGGATGGTGAATCCACCACCTCCCTGGGCAGCCTAGTCCAATGTTTAATAACCCTTTCAGTGAAAAAATGTTTCCTGATATCCAGTCTAAACCTGCCCTGACATAACTTGAACCCGTTTCCTCTTGTCCTGTCCCTTGTCACCAGGGAGAAAAGGTCAGCCCCCATCTCTCTAAAACCTCCTTCCAGGTAGTTGTAGAGGGTGATGAGGTCTCCCCTCAGCCTCCTCTTCTCCAGGCTAAACAACCCCAGTTCCCTCAGTCGTTCCTCGTAAGGTTTGTCCTCCAGACCCCTCACCAGCTCCGTAGCCCTTCTCTGGACACGCTCCAACACCTCAATGTCCTTCTTGTAGTGAGGAGCCCAAAACTGAACACAGTACTCGAGGTGGGGCCTCACCAGTGCTGAGTACAGGGGGATGATCCCTTCCCTAGTCCGGCTCACCACACTGTTCCTGATCCAGGCCAGGATGCTGTTGGCCTTCTTGCCCACCTGGGCACACTGCTGGCTCATATTCAGCCGGCTGGCCACCAACAGCCACAGGTCCTTTTCTGCCGGGCAGCTTTCCAGCCACTCTTCCCCAACCCTGTAGCACTGCATGAGGTTGTTGTGACACTTCTGTAGGAATAAAGCTGGACTATTTCTGTTAACTTTGACTTCTTTAGTTAAACTTTTTTTAACTTCTTTAGGCTTTTTTGGGGATAATGTAGCTTTTTTTGTTCATAGTTTAGCAGAACAAGAATCTTTTTTCAGGCCCTCTCCCAATGATGATAGCTTTCAGCTTGCCTCAGAAGAGTGTAGAAGAGTTGGACATCACAGATGCCGTTTTCACATCTAACTAAGGTATTGTGTAAAATGCAGTTAAGCAGCGGCTGGTCAAATGTGAATAACATCCTGGAAATACTAGAAAATCTACTTGTCATAATGTGTATATTTGCTTTTCCTAATCTTTAGCTTCTCGCATTCACTTTTTCCTGTTTATAAAGCAAATTTGCTTCAAAGAATCTGTATTACAGATGATAAAAATTACTTTTGCTGTTTTATCATTTGGAAGAGAATCATATTTCTGTGTGATGCAGGTGCCATTTCCATCCTGAATCTTCAGTGAATATTTTTGATTAAAAAATAATATCATGTTTGATAGACAACAGGGAAAAAATTGTCTCTTGGCTATCTGCATGTGCATGTCTGGGGATGAAGGGGTAAGGGTGAAGAACATCATCTTTCAAAGAGAAAAAGAAGGATGTGTGTATTCTGGGGAGTATCATATTAATCTAAAAGAGCTAGATACATTCTTTAAGCTTGACTTCGTGCTCTTGGAGGAACTGGGGGGACGTAGTGTCGGGTGGGGGGGGGAAGGGAGGTGAAGGGTGTGGGGGGGAAGGGATGGTGAACATTCCCGGAGGGGATTAATTTTGAGGTGACTCAAACAGACACTTTGATCCTTTCCATCTGCAGGTTGGCTTGTTTTAGCTTGTTAATATATGGATAGCAAATTCCCTCCTTCCTTTTATGTTTGGAAAATTGCTCATAGCCCACACATGGCTCTGTAATTGGGGAGAGATTGTTCATTCTTGCCTGCAGGAAAACATTTCTCTGTCTGCTGAGCTGGAGCTACAAACTAGATACAGGGAATGCAAGAAAAATGTAGATGGGTAGAAGGGCTACACAACTGTTATTTAAGCTATGGTTCTTGAAGAAATGACCGCTAATCCATCTGTGTTTGCATGCAGAACACCATGTATTCTGCAGGATGAGGGAAGTGAAATTGCTCAGTAGTGCTCTCAGCCTCTCTTGTGCCTCCCTGTATAATGATATGGTTGTCTGTTGGGCATGGATACTGCATAGAAACCTTGGTGACTTTAGTGAGGTTATTGCTAATCTGCAGTAGTTAAACACTCTCATGAATGTCATCAGGTTTTTGTGTTTATTTCTACTTCAGACACCTTAAATACAAGAGGGAATTATTATATGTATCGAAGTGATCTAAAAGTAGACAAGGGTTTGGTCAAGAATCAAGATATGGTCTGTTCTCAACCACACTTCTTAAAGATTGTTGAACTTGTGTTCTGTTGAACTTGTATGGCCCTACCTCTTCTCAACTTGTTCTTTTAAGTCAAGATTTTCTAAAACTATCAGGTTTTTCACACTGGATTTTCTCAGTATTCTGATTGGGTGCTTATCCCGCAGGTCAGATAGCACTGGAAAGATTACAGCGTGATTTTATATCCTACCTATATCCTACCCAAGTTGCTTTGGAAAGGTTTGTGTGTGTGCATGTGTTATTTCTCTCTGTGAGGGTATATCATGCCCCAAGTGACTGTTTTATTTCTTGTTCAAGGTAGAAAATAGCAGCGCATAACAACCAGAGTCCTGGCATAAGCTTATAGTGTTAATTTAGTGGAATTTTTCCCTGTGTTATTTATACATCTATATTTAAAGATTTTAGGGGCTTGCTTTGGCCTAAGAGTATTGCAGTTCTCTCTTTGGTTATTTTAAAGTTTCACAGAATTTTGTTCATAAATGTGATTGACCAAGGTCTGGCCATGTTCTGGGATGAATAATTGCAGTCTATCCTCAGTTTTGATCAGATGCAACGCTATTCCCTTATCTGTCTGATTTTGCGGTTGGTGACTCACTTTGGCTACTTTGGGGTCCTAAGGAAAGAATACAAGGACTCTTCTCACTCACCTCACAGCAGCCTTTTTAAAAGAAACTCTGGGGGCGATTTAATCCCCCTAAATTCAAAGTAACTTTCTGTCATGCGCTGGTGGTTGGGCCTCTGCTAGCAGGAGTTTGTGTATTTGAGGTTGAATTTGAGTAAACCAAGTAAAGCTTGCTTGGGATTTTGTGTTTTTGGGGTTTTTTATGTCTGAGAGGACTTGCATTTAACCTTCATAGGTGATACATTTGTGTTTAAAAAAAAAAAAAAGAAAAAAATCTACAAATCCTATCATTTCATAGGAGCATTAAGTGGTTCCTAATAATTGAACTGGTTTCTTAACAGATGTCTCTTGAACAAAAGAAGCTACTGACTAAAGTAAGTTGAGTGAGTGAAAGAAAATTAACTGTGTAATAGCTGCAGAAATTAGTTTTTGAGAACCATGCTAGATATCGAGACTTATTATATGAGGATCTTTGGAGGTCCTTAGAAGATGGTTGCATGTTGCTGTCTCTTTGGAAACATTTGCTTCTAGATTTAGATAGATCAGTCAACAATGAAGGGGAAGTCATAGCTTAAAGTCATGGTATAAGCAAGCACTGCTGCTGTAGGTTATAAGGTACACAAGCTTATGTTGGATGTAATACTTGGAAATTCCAAGTCTAAATTCCAGGTAGTCTGGATTCTGCTAGAAATTTTCACTTAAATGACCTTGCAGGAGATCACCTTTTCTGCTTGGTAACTGGGGTCACTGGAACACTGAGTTACATGAATCAAATCTCAGTTCAGGGAGCCTTATGTTTGGGGAATACCTCACATAAACCAATAAAGTCTATAAGTAGTCCTCTCCTTTTCATGGCGGATGCTCCTGTAACCACATTTAGTCACAGGAGGCAGTTAAACACAGCCAGATTCCAAAAAAGTGGAGTAATTGAAAGGTCTTAAATTTTCTGCAGAATACCGTTTTGACAAGACATTTCATTTAGTGTGAAGTCATCTGTCTGTACATGCAGCAACATGCAAGCAATAAGAACAGAAAGGGCATCTGTATGTTGTTGTACAGGTATTATACAATCAATATCTTGTGTGTATGTGCATGTTTTACACATAAAAGATTATTTTTGTCATGCTTAAGTTCATAGAGTATGGTAGTTCAAGTTACTAAATCCCAGGATTTGGTTTGGCTTAACTTTAAAGGATTTTATTACTTGTTCTAAGGAAAAAAATACTAAGTTCCAGCCTTTATTTGCTTGCAAATTTTTTTTTTTTGTTTGTTTACAAAGATATGCACTGGTATTGATGTCTTACTACCTGTTCTGTCAGCAGTGAATTTTGATTTTAATTTCCACAGTTCACGTTGTTATAATGTATAAACACAACATGCTGGGGGCTGCATGGGAAAGGACTGGAGTCTCATGAGTGTGTGGTGATAGAATAATTGAACAGTATATTGAAACTGAAAAGATGGAAAATTAATCACGGCTAGGGGAAGGTGACAACTACAGTCAGTATAGTAATAAGCTGTGAATTGAACTTAACCAGAACGGAAAACTGGTTTGAACAGTTATCTGGCATTTTGCTTTCCTTTATGCATTTCCACTCCCTGTTAAACTTAGTGCAGAGCTAGACTAGAAAAACTTTAGTCCTAGTGGGATCTGAAACAGGCCTGAAGTGAAATATTGCCTTGATCCTCTGGTAATAATGCTGGGAAGCCTTTTCAGATACTTTGGGAAACATATTTATTGCTTACTTAACTGTTGTTTGATGTACAGAGGAGAAACGTATATACTTATAGCACACCCATGTGGCTGTGTAGGGGTTAAAAACTATTTAAAAATTATTTTAATGGGGGCAAAAAGGTTTCTAATTGTAGTGAAGTATTTTTGGAATTTGCCCTGTCAGTTAGTAATGTTTCACTAATTAAAGCAACCCTTTGTTTAAACCAGGCTGACAACTGTTCATCTGGAGAGTTGGCCGGTGGACAAACCGAGGTATGTTCATTCCTTAGCAATTCGACCCATTTTTGTACGCTGATGTTTCTGAAGTAATGCTTTTAACTTGCAAGAAAGTAATTCCTGTGAATTCCTTGTGGTTTCTCTGCTGATGAGGGTTGCAGACTATAAACAATTTTATTGCCTTAAGCCTCGTGTGTAATGAAAATTAACAAATAAAACAAGCATACAGGCACTAGACTCTTTATAGCTGTAGGCATCAGGTTTGTTTGAATGGCAAAATTAAGGGATTATAATTTTTTGCTGAAAGAGGAAAGAGGCAGTTCTTCATTCTTTCTCTTGTTCCCTTTTTCTTGAGTATGCTCTTGCTTAGGAGAACAGTGTATGTTCTGATTGTGGTTTCGCCAATAAGGTTTTATGTGTTTGTGGAAAAGTGGGTTCTCCTTCAGAAATTGCACATTTGCTGTAAAGGAGAGGGAAAGGGCTACACTGATATATAGTATCAGGTTGAACAACAAAAACAGACTGAAAATTTTACAGATTTTCCTGCCCTGAACCGCGTTATATAAAGAAAGCCACATAATACTAAAAAGCCTACATACAAATCTTGAATAGCTAGCTGTATACTTGCAGGTTGTATTTGCCTGGTGCTGTGGTATCGCTGGTTGCTCATTGTTACTTGGTTTAGTCAAATGGCTTGCTGCTTGTAAAGAAGCCTACTTAGCCAGATTAAAGATCCTGAGAGAGTAAAACTTCTGATTGGCCTGGCATTTTGAGTGAATTCTGTTGAGTGATGAATACCTGCTGACTAATACTTTTTGGCTAGAATTTTTGTAGCTTTGTTTTGAAAGATTACCGGTTCTTGTTTAATAGATGTTCAGAGGTATACCTCAAGTCTTGAAAAAACAGTATTTCTGTTTTCTCTTCGTGATACTTACAAAAATACCAGCCTGCAGCTTTGTCTTGTCAGCAGATATGCAAACAAACATGTCCAGGCAGTGAAGATACTTCAGAAGTTTTATTTGATTTCAGTAGCAATATTGATACAGTACATGATGTGCAATGAAAAACACAGTGGAACAATTGGATATCAGAACCAGGATAAACCTTTGAAATAAGTGTTCTCTAGCGTCACTTGTATTTTATTGCACATTCCTATGAAATTATTTCAGGTTTTGGCAAGTGTACCATGGGACCGTTCCTTTTGTAAATATCTGTGACCTAGAAATTTGCTTTGTTTGAAGAATCTGTTTTCTTCTGTGTGGCAGAGGGAGCAGTAACTGTTGTGATAATGAATTAGATCCTGTAAAAGTGTGCAAGAAAATAAATTTAAGCTACAATAGAGTAAAAATTACAAATGCTTCGAAGGAAACTGTCATTATTCTGAGAGAAGGAGGAGAGAATGGAGTACTTTTCCAGTATGCTAATATGAAAGTACCATTGGTGCAACAGTCAAGAGAATGGAAACTGAAGAATCCTGCTGAAGTGATAGTGATGAGACGGGGGAGTATTTGATAGGAACAGTAAAGGTTTGTGGAGTTTTCTAGTCATTAGAGGAAAAATTCAGGGTTTAAAGTGGATTCTTTGTGCCCTTAAGAAGAATCATGAAAGTTAAGTTCAACATATGTTTTAGTGAGTTTTTCTTTGCTCACTGTGATAAAAGATCCTGATTTCAGTGCCAGTGAATATCGAGGGTAGTTATTTGGAAATTTAAAGTGAATAGTTGTTTGAGCTATAAGGAAGGGAGCAGGTCAATTGAGTTAAGTAACAGTTGTGTTTTATGTAATTGTTTTTCTCAATGTAATAGTTTAAGTATTTGTTCTTGGGTGAGTGGGCAAGTTAATCAGCTACAGAGTAGGCACTGTATAATAACTTTATAATTGTCCATTGTGTTTGATACCCATTTCCACAAGAGCATATGTTCCTGTAGCTGAACGAGATCCTTGTGCTTAAGCTATTTTACATTATCCTGATTCATTCGCATGGGAGAGGAGAGGAACTGAAGTTCCAAGCCTCAGGCCAGTAGCAAGAAATCTTTTCCTGGCTGGGTGGGAGCACACAGGGCTCCCAGTTAGTAGCAGCCTGCAATAGTCGGTGACCAGAATTGATGTCATTTGTCAAGAGGGCTATTTTTTTTATTCCTACTAGAGGTTACTGTTTGAATGAGAATAGCTAATTGGAAAGGTGGAGACCATTTGGATGGGCAGGCAAGGGTGTTATCCTATCTCCAGGCTGTAACTGAAGTAACTTTGAAAATGGTTACAATAATAAGGTGAAGGTAAAGATAACTTAATTCAAATTTTTTTAGGTATGAAAATTTGCTGTTCAGCAGAAGTGGGTATAATTGTGTCTGTAGCAAGCTAACCATTACATTGTTTTACTGTAATGTGGTGTGCTTTGCTGTTGAATTTTTCTTATTCTCAGAGCTGCAGGCCAAACATCAGTATGTATATATGAGCTGAACATTATATAATTTAATACATTTACTGTGAGTTCCTCTTTCAAGTAAAAGCAAAGTGTGGATCTGACACCGCAAGTGCTTTCTCTTTCTGTATGGCAGAATGTGACAGCATTTTGTGCTAGGAATGTCTGCCAGAGCCTGAAGAGCCTGTTTTTCATAGTAATGGTTTTTGTACTGGAGTGGGAGGGATGGTTAGAGCTGGAAGCAGTGTGAGGATCAGCAGAGAAGCCTTATTTTGCTGTTTGCCACAGTGAGCAATGTACATGTTGTCATCAGCCTAACCCTGATTTCTCCTTAGCATTTTTTAAATAGCTGTGCATAATGAAAGTGTTCTTGTAGTATGAAAGATAGTTCTAACCAGGAAGTTTTGATGCTGTTGCTTGGGGTGTTTTTTTGCTTTTTGTGCGTGGTTCATGTTCTTCAGTAAAAATACAAACCTACTTAGTACTAGCCTTTGCTCTCTCAAAGTTTCCTCTGATTTGCCTATTAGGCCTTAGGTGAGTACAGACTTTGTACAATATCATCTGTCGTTAGTAGCATTACAGGAATATGATTGAGACTTTCTGATTTAGTATACTGTTGTCACATGATAAACACTTAGAGGGATGTGTTCAGAGTGTTTGGAACAACTGACTTTGTAATATCAGAGGAAAAAAAATAGAAGGAGTGCGAAATCTACAGTTGCAAGTAGGGTGTTTTTCATTAGCTTGTGTTCCCATAGACTCATCTGACAAGACCACACAGGAACACCGGGAAGAAACACAAAATAAATGGCTAACCACAAGTTCTCTGCTGTCTGATGAAAGTAATGAAATTACATCCTGGAGCAGGATTGTTGAGTAAACATTTTTGATTTTTTGGAGTGGCACTTACATTATCCTATGAAAAATTTTTCTAGAAATCTGTGTAATATTAGTTTGGTTCTGTTCTCCTGAAAAAGGTTTGTTAGAACTTGATGGGAAAAAAATGGCAAAGCTTCAGTAAAATAGCAGCAAAAAAGTGAAACTAGATGTTACGAAAGAACTGAAGTTCTACCCAAAAATGCACAGTGAAGATTTTAATGTTCCACATTGGGTTCTCCCTTACTTCTTCAGTTCCTGAATACAAAATTTTGAAAGCCAAAATTTTTGGATCCTCAGGGTTAATGAAGTGCAGAAAATGTGCCTATTTCAAGTTGTTATATAAAAAATACTGGTTTAGATTACTCATTGGAACAGTCTTAACTATATGAAGTAAGATAACTTCATAAAATGAGGAATAATTAAGGACATAATTCTACACATGCAGAATGCTGTTTTCTAGATGAATTACTGTCATTAGTGCAGATGGTAATCTGGATGGGGTTGCAAATTAAGATGGAGCTGTTTACATACTGAACCAGGAGTGTTTGTAATACTATTGCTTCTGGCCTAGGAAAATAAATTGAAGTATGTACTTTCGGTGGGGAGCATAGATGTGAATTGAAGATGTTTTGGCTGCAGATGCGGGTCTGCACTCTGTTCCCTGCTTAGTGTAACTCTAGCTTTCAAAGTAGAGTGCCCAGGTAGACTTCATGCAGTCATTAATACTGTCTGTATCAGTAGGCCCACACTGATAGCCTGGGTTGAAATAAAGTAGTTAAATAAGGATGTGTGTGGGGAGAGGAGAAACTGAGCTGAGGTTGCCATTTTCCCATCCTATTGAATCACCTTTAGTGAGATTTTACTGCAGACTTGGAAAGCATGTTATTTTTCACTTCTTGAAGATGTAACATAGTGATGTTACAGAAGGCAGATCCTGATCGACAGTCATGGTTTCAGGTGGGACGGAGTTAACTTTCTTGCTGGCAGTTGGTATGGGGCTATGTTTTGGATTCAGGATGAGAGCAGTGTTGATAGCACACTGACGGTTTTGGTTGTTGCTAAGCAGTCAAGGCCTTTTCTGCTCCTCATACTGTGCCACCAGTGAGTAGACTGGGAGTGCACAAAACATTGGGAGGAGACACAGCTGGGACAGCTGACTCCAGCTGATCAAAGGGCTGTTCCATACCATATGACATGTAAAAAGAAGAGGGAAGGGGGGAGATGTTTGGAGGGATGGGTGTTTGTCTTCCCAAGTAATCAATATGCATGATGGAGCCCTGCGGAAAGGTGATGGCTGAACACCTGCCTGCTGATGGGAAGCAGTGAATGAATTCCTTTTTTTGCTTTGCTTGCATGCACGGCTTTTCCTTTACCTATTAAACTGCCCTCGTCTCAACCCACGAGTTTTTTTTTCTCACTTCTACTCTTCCGATTCTCTCCCCCATCCTAGCTAGGGGGAGTGAGAGCGCAGCTGCGTAGTCCTAGCTGCTGGCTGGAGTTAAACCATGACACCCTGATACCTGCGCTGTTAGTGCGTATGCTTCCTTAGTACAGCAGCTGCTAAATGCACATGTATATGAAGTATGCAACTATCAGCTTGCTTACCTCTGTGTATTTCTAGCCCGGATATTGGCTTTCTCTGGAGGACAGGGAGGAGCAAAAGATATATCTGAGAGGTAGCAGTGCTGACAACAGAATACCTGCATAAACTTAGTGCCAAAGTGATTGTGTATTTATGTGGCACACCTGTCTCAAAGCAGGATTGTGAGGGGAAGAGGGAAAGCTCAAGCTGTGTAGCAAAATATTCTACGTGAAACTGATAAAATTATTAACTGCCTTAATATTAATAATATTGCTTCCATTTCTCAGTGACTGATTTAATGACATGCATCTTCATCCCTCTTGGCTGTTTTTCCTGGTCAGTTTTCTGGCATGCTGCTGCTGTCTGTCCTTGTTCTAGCCTGGGTCTGACCTCTTCTTCCACTTCTGCTCTCCCTTTCTCCACTTGGTTTGGAGATTTTTGGTAACTTTCCTTGTTTTTTTGGTGTGTGTTTGGTAGAGAGTTTTTTTGTGTATGTGTGTTGTGGTGGGGGTTTTTCTGTGGGTTTTTTTGATACCTACTTAATTCTTACCACGCCAGAAATTGTTTATTATGAGACATAACTCTTGGGGTAGCTCTTTGGTATTTGGCCTTGTAATTAACTGTGTCATGTCATAGGAGAATTAGGTTGTACATTGCTGCAGTGGTTTGTGCACTTGCTGCTTTTGTAAACAGGTTCATTAGGGACTATCAAGACAGAGGGAGGAAATCTGCATAGAACCGTGTACTTTGCTTGATGTTTTTGTGTACCTGCAAGAATTCATCTGCAGTGGGAAGAGATTTGATGAGATATTCTAGGTGTAGATGATTTCAAAAAGAAATAAAATTTAACTGTCAGCATTTCAAAGGTAGATACCTGATGTCTCTGAATTTTTACTTTTGTTACTGTTACGCCCTTCAAGTTTTTTTTTTCTGTGAGCTGAAGATAAACCGGGTATATTCATAAATAACTGGTTTTCCCCCTCCTTATTTAAAGGCGTGGATTCTAATCTTCAGATGTCTAGCTCTGAATGTGTGGGAGTTCCAATCTTTGTGTAATAAAAGCAGTGTTGTAGCCTCAGAGATGTCAAGGCAGTTTCATCTAACAAAAAAAGAAAAAAGCCATTGACAAACACTGAGCTTTCATGATGCACATAGTCCTTTGCTGCTTTGAGGCATTTTCCTTTATAGAGTATTTTCCCACACAGAACAAAGTGTTGGTTTGCCAATGAGATGAGGATGAAAAAGACAAGTTTCCCAGTGTCTGGAGTAATGATTGTCTTAATGGACTTTCCATCTGTCTCCTAATTGCCTTTCCACCAATACAGATTCATGTGCAGTGGAGAAATGAAGGTGTTCGGGGGAAAAAAAAATGCAAAGAACTGATGAAATGGAAAAATGTGAGAGCTGCTGCTATTTTACATCAGGAGTGACCACAAGCTCCCCTGTTTGTTCCTGCTGTGAGGAGAGGGGATGAATCACTACTCTTTACAGGCAACTAATTCCTAGGGGTATTGGGACAAAGGAGAGCAGTGAGAATTTGGCTGGAGAAAGGCAGCCTTCTTGCCTTTCTTCAGCAGGTGTGCTGCTGTGCCTGCATCCTGCTGGAAGGATCGTGGAGCCTGATAATGGGCATGCATTCAGACCCCCTTGGCATTGTTTTTCTTCAGTGAGTGTCACCTACCTCCAGGCAGACCTGGACTTAGTGTTTCCTGGACTGAAATCTCAGCCAGATCATAAGGAGAAGGACTTGAAACTGTCTGTCAAGACAGCAAATATGAAGAAGTTCCTGTCTGTTATTTGAAGTTTGAGGTGGCCAACCTCAAACTTTAAAGTGGGGAGAGAGATTTATCTGATGATAAGTTTCTTCAAACACTCTACTCTTATGTTACCTCTGCATCCTGTGGAAACCATCTTTCAAAGAAAGCTGATACTGCTTTGTCTCAAGAATTTAAAACTTTGAGAAGAGCACATGCAACTCATGATCTAGACGAAGGACGTCCTCCAAGATGCACAATCTACAAATGACAAATATAAATATATGTGGCATGAAAGAACAAGACATGAGGCATAGGTCTGGTCTTTTGTTAGGAAGCAGTGAAGTTACTGTTATGTTCAGTCATGGCTCCCACTGGACAGGTCACTGCGTAGGGTGACTGAGGCTGCAGACCCCTATTCCAGAATCCTGTGGCAGATGAGGTTTGTGATGCTGCTTCTCTACTGCATCTTTTCACTGCCTTTGTCTGTCTTTTTAGCATTTTAATTCAGAGCTGTAAGTGAGAGAACTAAGGTGAAAAGCTTTGTGTGTGAGTGCCAGTACAATTTTTCTTTTAGGTCATGACCAATACATTTCTTCCTGGCAACTGGAATTAGAAGCAACTATACCTGGAAATCTAGATCTAGGCTAGACTGCACTAGGCTGTGGAGCAAATCTATCCTTTCCTTTTCAGATGCTAACTTGAAACTTTGAAACATTATATATCAGGTCCCAGCATGTATGAAAGCATATGGTAGGAGAGCATGTCCAGAAAGGAATGGCTGAAATGGTCAAGGGGGAATCTCAGATGCTTTTTGGAAAGAGATGGAAAAGACTGGGACTCTTCATCTTGGAAAATTGAAAGTTTAGGGGGAATATGATCAAGGCTTTACAAAAACATAAAAATGGTGGGTAGGTTGAACTAGGCAGAACTAGTCATGCAGTCTTACAGTGCAGAAACTAGTAAGTGTCAGAACCAGTGTGAGTTACTTTAAAATGAACAAATGAAGGTTCTTTAAACAAGGGGGACTACGAGCTTCTGAACTTGCTGCCACAGAAGGTTGTGGGGCAGACAGTACCAGTATGTTCAAACCAGAGTTTGTCAAAATTAGTGGCAAACAGGTCTACTAACAGATACTAAGGAGATGGGTCAGGGATGGACCTTCCCTGGTGCAGCAGAACCATGGAGGGAGTGGGACACAGAAGGGGCAGGGCTGCTTTGGCACAGCAGTGAAGTGCTTGGATAGAGGAGAAGGATGTTGTGGTGACTCAGTAAGGCATGCCTTATGTTTTGAGATGTATTTTGTACAACTGGATGTTGATGCTCTGAGTAAACCTCGAATCTTGTTGCTTTGCACATCTCTGAACTCTTTCTTTAAATCTATGGTCATTTGGACAGAAACTTCCTCTTCAGTTTTGTTTTGAAAAGTGTGTCTTTGAAACCCTAATACCTAGGCACAGCTTCTTACTAAAACGATGACGACCCCTGATTTCTTTTGTCTGAGAAACTACAAAGGCTTCTCCTACTTAAAATTATAGCACTAAATATTTTAAATAAGGGGAAAATAAGTAATCTTTTTTCTGTAATTTTTTATTATTTGGCCGCTTATGCTCTTACAGTAAGGTAGTTTTGTACTACCAAATCATAGGATTTTTTTCCTCTCGACACAAACTTTACTCGGTTCAATAAGACTTTTTTTTTTTCTCACAAACTTCTCCATGTGACCTCACTTGAGTTGCAAGTCAGGAGTAGACTCCACCTGCTAGGTCAAGGTGCATGATCCTGTCAAATCTCTTCTCTAGCTTGGCTTGCTTGTCTGAATGCCTTGTTTCAGTCTGTGTAAAAATCCATTGGTGTTCATTTTTTTTTTTGCCGCTGTCCTGTATTCTTGTCTTGCTACATAGCATGGGCTCTGCAAAATTTATGTATTCGCTGTGGTAGCTATGTATGTACTTAAATGTGTGTGATATATTCAGTTAATGCCATTTGGCTAAAATACTGTACTACTTTTGAAGCAATAGTATGTTTTCCAAGAAATTACTCTCCTATGGAAAAGCTGCAGCGAATCACATGTATTGTAGTGTTTGCTATTTCTGGAAAATTCTTCATTGTATGTTCATCTTGTCCATGTGTGAGTGAGACTTTTGACATAATCACTTTTTACAGTTACCAAAAAGTTGTGGTCAGCCCTGTTGTTCTAAAAGCCATTTTAGAGGATAGATGGATAATAGCCCATTACTTGGCCTGTATGCATGCAGGCATTATTAATATTTTTCTGGAAATGAAACCTGCAGCAAACACGGAAAACTGGTTCATGAGTAGGAAAGTTAAAAATGCTGTTTACTGGGGAGAGGGAAGAGAAAAGCTGTGAACTATTTTGTGTTATCAGTTGTATTCTGGGCAGTCCTGTCTCATCAGTGTTTGGTTCAGGAATGCTAGTTACGGAGCACTGCGAGTAACATGATGGGTTTTTATTCTCTGACTTCCCCATGGGAGCTCTAAGTAACTGTGAAGAAATCATGGGACTTTTACTGTGCAGACTTTGTGTAAGAGATGGGAAGAGAGGAAGTAGAGAGGTGACAGAAGTAACTGACAAGTAACTAACAGATAGGGCTCGAAGGAGGTGAATTGCCTGGCATTCCCCTCAGCTAGCTGTGCTGTTTTTCCTTAGTCATGTGATTTATTTTTGCAGCAATCCTACAGAAATAGATAAATGGCTTAGTTTTGGAAAGGTTTTTTAGCTGGGGCTTAGACTTTCCATGAAGATTGCTTTCAGTCATCCCTTATATGAACTTTCTTTTGGACATCCCCTGTAAGCACTTCCCTAGCCCATAAAAGGGGGTGAAATACCTATTCTGCTAACACACTGCTACCCTCTCCCTCCCATGTATTTAAAATAATAATCAAAAGCATTATAACAGCCAGTGGATTTAAAGCTATCTTGGATGGTAGAAGAATGTGCAAAGAGACTCCCAAGAAATTGCAGTATTGGTTGGTAGGTTATTTAGAGAGAGGATAGGGAAGAGGGATCATATTTGCATGACCATGGATGGGAAGTGAACAAAACATACCTTTGCTTTATATGATTTTGCTGCTGTACTAAGAGGGTTTTTATAGGTCATGTAAAATTCAGCAAGACTACAGTCTGACATAGAGAAAGTTTATGAGGCCTTGCACGCGTGTTTATAATTTTTTCTTATCTGGAATATCCAACATGGATTGTTGCATGTTTTGGAGATAGAGAAATAATGTACAAACAGGCTTTGGGTTTTTTCCCCTCCAGGTAGAGTAACATCTGGAATTAACTATTTTATTTTAAAAATCTAATTATTTTTGTTGAGACTTGTATTTCCTCGTAATTTAGTCACTGACGGATGACTTTGTAGAAGTAATAAATAATTGACTGATTATTTTTATTTTTTTTAATTGAGCATGTAAGTATGTGAATATAGTTAAACACTTTTCTTGAAGATTCTATGGACAGCTTTAATTTTACAATATTTGCTTGATCTAAGCCCTGTGAATACTTCTGTAGGTGTAATGAACCAGTGTTAAGTCTCTGCTGAGGAGACTTAACTGCTGTATCAGTGTTGCCAAAAACCAAGTTGTGTATCTTGAATGCTTTAGTCTAGCTTAATTGAAACCTGGAGAGTGGATTTTTTTTGTGCAAACTGCTTTTCTCTTGAAATGTTGTGTTGCAAAGGTCTTCGACAGAGTTGCTGGAAATTTTTTTATCTGATGATGATAAGCATGTTGATTCATAGTGAAAATGCTCAGTGATGAGTAGCATTTGAAATTCATCATAGCTGAGGATGCCTGTGTAAATCTTTACACAGTCTGCTGTGTTACATTAATGCGAGTCTGGGAAAAACTTTTCAGCTTCATTAGATTTCTGTGTGCCTTAGAGAGCAGAGCATGGCCAAAAATATTTCCTTGTGTGGTAAACAAAAGAGTTTCATAATGCTAGCCACTGAGACCTGACATAATTACAGCTGCTTCCTCAGGCAAAAAAATCAGTCTGTAACCTGTGGTTCTCCATTGTTTTCTTCCAGTTTTTGCTCCAAACAATTACATGCAGTTTAGATTCCAGTTTTGAGCCCCATGAAAGTAGCATTTCTTGCTGCCTGCCATGAATGCTTTCCTTTTTTGTGGTTTTTTTGTTTGTTTCTATTAGTTTTCCTTGGCATCTTCCTTAGTGGAGAACCACAAAAGCTGTACCAGGTGACAACAAAGAAACCTTGGTCCAGGCTCTTCGAGGTTTCACAGTAGATTACATATATGTAGAGTTCTGTTTAACTGAATTACTTGGAGAGCCCATAGTGGAATGTACTTTAAATGAACAACAGGAAACAAAAATTGCACATTTTAAAAAATTCAGATGCAAAGGCTGCATTGCAGAATATTTCAAAAATTGCACAGAGGAAAATGACTTTATTTTATGTTTACATTACAAATGAAATGGAAGGGTTGACTACTTCAGTAATTAATGTCAAGACCTACTTGCGCTAAACTCCAGTGAGTTCTTGGGACAGTTGTCTTGCTTTGGAACAGTGCAAGTGTCAAACCTTGCAAAGAATTATTTGTGGGGTAGGAAATAAGGAGAAGCAGGCCTAGATGCAGAATAAATTTTCTGTGAAGTTTTTCCATGAATTTTTTAAAAACTACAAGCTCTGCAAAACTTTACTTTTGAGAGAGAGTCACAAACGTGTCCTATTAACTTTACCCCGAAATAGAACTCTACAGGGAAGAAGAGTGGATAAAATCTAAAATGAGAATTCTGTGTTCTGTCTATATATCTGCAAAGCTGAGAAACTGCAGCAACCGATGAATATGATGACATTGCTGATTTTATTTTTTTCTTACACAGAGGAGGCTGTGGAGATTAGGGACTCTTAGCTATTTGAGCATGATGCCTGCACCCATTATGGTGTAGAACATCCTCCCATCCTCACATCAGGTTGGTGAATTATCTGGCTGTAATGATGTTTTCCCTTCCTCCTGGACCTCTGTCTCTTCAAAAATATCTCCCATATGTTAAAATGCAAAAACCCCAATCATGACAGAGATTTTTTGAAAGTAATAAATTTGATCTGTTTGCCAATAAGTATGATCCTACATAACATCGGAGTTCACCTGTATTTTTTTATTTACTTTTTATATGAATCATAATTCTGATATCTTTCAATTTAACATGAAGTAACACAATGCAAATGTCAGCACTGGGGGATACAGGGGAATCTGTGACTTCTGCTCCTACAGTGAGTGATCAGAGTGTCTAATGAAGCATTGTAGTTACAGTTCACATTTATTTCTCAACTGTTTCATTCGCTGCTCCAGCCTTTCAAGGATGTGGGCTATTCTACTTTTTCTTCCACTAATTTCTCCTGATTAATACACTATACTGGTGGAAAGATTTTCTTGAGAGTCCAGTGAGAGTTTTGTTCCTTTAGTCGAAGTAATTTCTACCATGGTGTTTATGGAAGTGTGTAAATTGGGCTTTACATTGTGGGTAAGACTAACAATGTTTCCTGAAACTGTTCTTAAGATCAGGCTGACTGTGCGTCCTCACTGGTGCACATAGTCCTGCTCAGGGTGATCAGTTGCTGCCTTTTGTGTTCCTTGGGGCTTCTCTGGAGTTTTGAGTAGGCTCATGTAGAGGCAGTACTTGGATGGTGACATTGACTTTTAATGACTTTTTGTGCATGCTAAGCATCTGTGTTGTAGATGTGTTTGGAGACAGTAAACATTTTGCCTGGAGCCACATACTGAATTGCTCAAAGCCACAAAGAAATCCCATGTTACCTTATTGCCATAGATTTGAGCTTTGCAGCATGCTGGGAAACTGTCTCATCAGATGTATGGGCCTGGTGCTGTGGTGGCCCGGCTGTGTGTGGAAGCACAGCTTTCTGCCTCTAGACACTCATGCTGCTAAAGCTCTGCACAGGTGTTGAAGTGTTGAATGCACGCCAGTTTGCAGTACTGAGTTTAAGGACAGTAAGGTGAAAACGTGACATGAAAATGAGGAACATGAAGAATCATTTCGGGATTTTCATGGTCTGGCAAATATGGTCTTTGTTTTTGAATAGGTATCTAACATTTCCAAAAAGTCTGACAATGAAAGTGAAAGTTGTTTTACCCTTCCAAAGGAGATGCTGACTCTGTCATAGGCTTTTGGTACCCCCTCTGTTTTGTTACTTAAATGTTTCCTGAGTTACAGAAGCCATATAATATCCATCACATATATGGTATTGACTTTTGCAGTTCTGTCCCCAATTAGAAATTTCAAGGTTGCGTTATATTTTAACATGATATTTCAGTTACTGTGACACACTGGAAAAAATCTTAAACTAGGGTATTTACGCAGGTGTCCTGGTTCAGCCTCAGATGGCAATAAAGAACCACGTGGCCGCGCTCTCAAACTCGACCCGCACAGGGAAGGATCGAAGAAAAAGGCAAAACTCATGGGTTGAGACAAAGGCAGTTTCTCAGAGCTCCGGGATGCCCCCGCCCCCTCCAAGCATTGACTTCCTGGCCCCTCCCCGGGATGGCTCGCGGCTACAGACTGGGCATGGCTCACATGGGATGGAGTACCTTTGCCCCTGCCAGAGCCTGGGGAGAATTAACCCTATCCCTGCCGGAACCAGGAAAGCAGGAAAGAAGCAAAAGTGATTTTAAAGTTAGTAATCTGTGCCAAAGTCAGTTTGCATGGATGCTTTTCATTTACTAAATGAAAAGTCCAAGCTGTCTTCTGCACCAGATGAGTTAAACTGGCTACTGAGAGCATTACTTAAGTTATTTTTAACCAGTTTAAGCTGAACCAACACAAGTTCTTACGTAGGTAAGACCTTAGGTTAGAAGGTTGTTGATTCTTATCATAGAGATTATTCTCTGTTTCCTCTTAAAAGATAAATCATGGAGTGAATTCTGAAGTCATGATATAAAATGTCTTGCAGTGTCAGTGAGAGGTTCCTCACACTGTTGCTTCCCATGCTTGAGAGTGGAAAACTCATTTTATTCAATAAGAATGAGGATGAGAGAGTAAGCAAGAACACTTTGACGTACTACTGACCCACTACTGTTATATTTAATTGAAAATTTTCTATATTTCACTTAAAAGTAATGGCTCAAAAGCTGAGGGAAGGTCTGATGTTATTCCCCTTGTTTCCAGACTCAAGAAACAGCTTCAAGGTCTCACACCTTCAAATGCAAGTCTTTTAAGAAATCCAAAATTTGTGGAATCTGCAAACAAGTAATTGATAGCCAAGGCATTTCCTGCAGAGGTAAGTGATGTGCTGTTTACTTTCTTGCTGTGTAAAGGAAATAAGTTTTATATTAATGTTAAAGTTTCAAGGAATCCATGTTTCTGGAATTCCCCCTGGACTAAGTATAAATGTTGCCTCGGTTTATTTCCTTCCTTTGTACAATAATTTTCCCTGCTCTTGTTGGGGGGTGGGGTGCTGTAATAGCTATTTGGACTTGTGTAATGATGTGCTTTTATTACCGTGCTATTCAGGCAGGTTCCAGAATAAGGCAATGTCTGTGGAGGCTCTCCAAGAAGCATGTGAGTGATGTGTCCACATTGGGTGAAAGATGTCTCTGGAATTCAGTCTCTAAATGAGGAAGTCTGTGACCCTTACTCACTGAGGCTTGAAGGTTTTCTCTGCATTAATTTGCAAAAAAAAAATCACAAGAGCAGCCATCTCTTTATTTATTTCAGCTTTTCCATTTGCACTATGCTTTGTCTAATCCTTCAGTCTAATTACTCACAGAAACAATAGAGATCGTCTTCCTGAATGCACAGACTACAGAGACTGAGCTGCCTCTTGACATTGCCGCCTACTCCTTACTGTTGTTTTCCCTCACTCTTCTACCTCGCTGTGTAGAATTGAGCATACTTACTTCTTCTCCATGGGATACCTGTGGTGGAATTAAATCTTGAGAAAGCTCAATAGGTCTTTTTTGCAAGTTGCCCAGGCGTAAGGGTTTCAGTCCCCTGTACTGGTTAATATTCAACTCCTGTTATTCATGTTAATAAAACAGTCTCTTTACTTGCCACATGCGTGGTTTACCTCCAAGTAAGAGAATGCTATTGTCTCTTCATATGAAGTGTAGTTGCTGATTTTCACTTAGAGGTGTTTGTACCACTTCCCAGTTATAGATTAATCTCTTTCTCCCTCCCCTTTCCTCCCATATTCTTCAGACACCTTAGGAACCCACTGGGGGTTTAAGAGGGAGGTGAGAGATTTAGATGTGGAAGGAATGTGGCCATTTTCTGAGCTAAGATGCAGACTTTGCAGGTGAACAGCTAAATGTAAAATACCTCACTTTTTCAGCATTACAAGCTATCAACTTAGGAATGGTAGTTATGTATGTATTTCTTTAACATACTTCTTCTGTCTGTCCTTCTGGAGGTTGGTTCCAAAGTTCTTCAGATTTAGTTTTGAACTTAGCAGAAATAGTATTTTTGGAAGGAAGCTTGATTAGTGAAGGAACTACCCAAAGGCCCTCAGGTTCAGTGTAAAAAGCCAGGAGAGAATCAGTACTTTGAAGGGAAAGGCCTTGGGGGGTGGGAACAGAAAAAAATGTTTGCCAGTTTGCTCTGGATTTGAGGTCTCACAGCCCAGACCTGGAAGTCTCACATTCGCAAAAGCTGTGTCAGTGTGCTTACCTAGGTGCTAAGAGGTTTACCATGTGTCTTGTAAACAGGCCAGAGGTTAGGTTGAGTATGAGCAAGTTTTCCTTTTGCCCAAATGTGTAATAGCTTTGGGTCAAATGCAGAAACTAACAGTACATGCCATGGAATTTAACGTGTCTTTGTCTAGTGTTTATATACGTGATTCAAAATATCAGAAAGAAAGCAAAATTCACATATATTCAAACCATCAAGGAAAAAAAAGCTTTCAAGAAAAAACAAAAAAAAACCCGGAGGGAGGAACTAAAATTCTACAAGCACTCCTATTCCCTCCAACACACTTCCCAAACTGATACATTCATGGCTATGATGCATCTGTGTCTATATCTGGGATATAGACACATATAGATCTGTGTCTAAGTCTGGGATAACTTTCTCTAGGTTTCTGGGTGGAATTTTCAGAAGAACCTCTTGATAGTATCACATAGCACCAGGCAGACCCGCCGTCCTTCTTCGCTGCTGGTACATTTTGATTGTTAGTTGCTTGATACTTACCTGGGTGATGGAAGTAGCAAGAGTTGCACAGAGTGAATGACTCTAAGTAGTTTCAATTTAATAAGAACCCATTTGTATTTTAACTTACAGGATGGACTTTATAAAGCAGAGTTTTGGAAAAGATAGAATAAAGTTGTCTGTTCCCTTGCCAGCACTGCTGTACTTCAAATGTACCCTAGTACTGTGAAACTCTATGAAGAAAAATAAACCAGCTGTTTCAGAGCTAAATCCTGGTACTGCTGCTTCTGGTAAATTCTCCCTGATGTTGCTAAATGAAAGTGAGCAAGTTGTCATTGGACGCAGGGAAGGAGAAGAAAAGCCTTTCATTAAGAGGAAATAAAGTTCCTTTGTTTAGTAATGAGAAAGTCTTGCTTTTTAGCAGTTTCTCCTCAGAAAATAATAAGTCTTTGTACAGACTGCGGGTTCCTTTCAGACCATAATATTTAACAGTTAAAGGAAAGTTACATGTCAAGAGAAATGAGGGGAGGGGAGAGGTTCCAGATTGGTCACTGCATAGTATTTGCTGTTTATCTAGCAATGAATCATCTACTTCTTGTAAGAAAAAAACCCCAAGCCATAACGCGGCGTCGTGTTGGTTAGATAAGCTTTCATTAGTATGTGGCAGTCATTTTGTGGGGGATGTTGCTTAGACCTGTCCTGCAAAACATGTCCTTTGCTAGTAGGCAGGTCTGAATGCAGTGTCTAAAAGCTTTCTTTGAAGAAGGAATGATTAACTGAAAGGTATGCTTGAATGATGATGTCCCTTTTTCCCTGAGCTGTCCCCTGTCCCAGTTCACCTCAGTAAAGCATACTCAGTTACAGTGAATTTATTTTTAACCAGCTCCACAAAAAACAGTGGCAAAAAAGAAAAGCAGATTTGAAGAAGGGGAAGCTCCTTTTTAAAATTATAATTTATTGTGTTGTGATCAAATGACTGCTAGTGTAGAACAGAGAGCTTTTTAGATGCTCTGAATCTTCCCGATTCAACCTGTTTTTCTGGCAATTTAAAAACTGTAGACCAGATTTGGGAAATTGGAGTAACGTTAACTAAAGTGGTATTATTTCTTAGTTACTAGAGCTTTGATGTGTGAAATAAATATGAAGAATTGAAACATATTACATGTTTGTGTTGCTGAAGTTCCCCTTCCCTCTAGTTGACAATTAAGTTAACATGTATAGGTGCTGCTAGTGAGGCTTTACTTGCAATGCAAAGCATGCCATGAACTTGATTCTGAACTTAAAGCAATTAATAGTGGTTTGAATGAACTGAGTCTCTCTTTGTTAATCTAATTTATCCATGAATGTGTTGGTTTTGGGAATATGTGTTTGAGCAATCCCAGTAGGAGCGCTTGTAGAATTTTAGTTTCTCATTGTTTTTTTTTTTTTTCTTCAAAGCTTTTTTCTTTGATGGTTTGACTACACGAGTTTTGAATCTTGTATAAATGCTAACCAAAGAGTTGTCAAATTACATTAGCACATATATATATATTAATTGTGAGCAGAGAAAGGCTTATCATGGTATTGTGTGCAAGCTGAGTGTAATAAAGAATACAATGCACCTTCTTTACTTAAAATTAATCTGTATAATAACTTCTGTCTTGTAAGTTGTGTTAACATATTGTCTCACAAGTGTTGATTGGCTTATAGTAAGTCCTGGACCGTTTCTTTGAGCATGTAACATGAAGTGATAGTAGAAAGTACATTTCCTCATCAGCTTACGTTATCTGTGTTTAAGCAAGAGCTTCCAGCTGCTTAGAGATGATAGATCAGGATTTGAAAAAAATTGGAGCTCTTTTTCTTCTTAACAGGGTTTGCTATTTTCCTTTAAAATTCATCAGTTTGGTTGTGATTGTGCTTGTGGTCAGGGCTAGCGATCCACTTAATCTCATTCATTGTCTTGTTTATATTGAGACTCATTTGGAGCTGACAAACTGTTCTTAAGGCTTGTTTGTGTGTACTGTGTGTATAAATATATGCATATGTAATCTTTCATGATATTAGGTGGTTTTATATACTTTATCTTTTGGTAAGTGCTAAGTTCAGCAATAACATATTAGTAGCTTAATAATGTGCAAAACATGTCTGTGGTTACAGTTCTTGCAGACAAACTAGAAACCTAGAAATGTCAAAGGAATTTGTGTCCTGCTTGAGCCAGTGGCATTACAGTTGACTCTATATGGCAAAGAATGTAGTGTGTATTTCTGGGGTGTGGATGTTTGTGTCACCCTGGTTTCCATGGAGTGATCCTTGTGAAATAAGATCCTTTGTTACTAGACATGTGTATTATGAGATCTATCCATCTATCAATCTTATAATACATTACATATATAAGATACATATTAACTGTAATTTCAACATAACTAAGCATAACCATCTTATGGTTAATTATGGCAATAGGCATAGCCATATAGTTGTGTTCATATTTATAATACAAGAGATCTTTGAGAGAATAAAAAGACTATTGTCAGATTAAAGGGTTTTTCATTGTATCACTCTTTCTGCCTGATGTTTGTACACATAGATAGATGAGCTGATCTGTACACATATATGATCTGTACACATAGATGAGCTCTTGAGCTCTGATCCAGCAAATTGTATTGCCTTCTGTGGGACTGTTATGAGATGGTTTTAAGATAACTGCTTCAGTTAATACTTTTAAGATTTGTAATGATATAATGATCTTGTATGTATGGCTCAGGCTTGTCAAGAAACAATGAAACAAACAAAGCAGAAAACATTACTATTTTCTTAAGCAATTAGCTGCTAATGACCTCAGAATTTAAAAGGTGTATGGACTTGTGAGAAAATGAGACCTAGAATTTTTTTGCTAGCATTGTATGTTTTCAGTTATAACCAACATTTGATAATACAAAAGGTGACTGCATGTAAACCAGGCTATGCAGGCTGTAGGACCAAGGACGGTGGTCTGTTGCTGTGCCTAGAGCAGATTAATAGTTTGTAGCTGCTGTGAACTCCAAGGAAGAGGGATTATGGAATGCCCAAGCAATGTTGGGTTAGGTAGGGATCCAGACTCTTGCTGTAAAACCTCATTTGACTGTTACACTTGTTTGTGAAAGGCAGCTGGGAGGATGTCGAAGGGAGACTGCATGAATCAATCTAGTGGCATCAGAGAAGTCTCTTTAGGAACCCCTCAGAAATAGGTGGATGTTGACATGGTCGTGAATGACACAGAGTGTACTGTTCTGGGGAGGAGGAGGCTGATAAAAGAAGCACAGGCTGTAGCCCATCTGTGACAGAAGCCTGGGAAGGTTGGACCCTTTTCTCTAGACAAAAGGTGCACACAGTAAATAGCAATTTCCATCAGATTAGTAAAACGTACTCCAATTAACACAGCTGTACAAACTACACATTCATATTTCAGTGCAGAGCTTAAGTAGCCAAACATGGAAGCTATGTGCATAACAACAGCAAAGACATGAAAGGGAAGGATGAATAAAGACTTACTGGAGCATACAGAGATACAGAGGAAGCAACTGTAATTAGTAGGCATTGCGCAAGTGGTACATAAACATCCTGACTGAACACAGCCCTCTCTGGAGCTGAGAGAAACTGTAAAATTGACATCCTTTGATAGCACATTGTTACTCCTAGAAGAAACTGGAGGAGGGAGGAGGAAATTTGTCAGAAATCACTAAGGTAAGTTCCTATTAATTTAAAAATAAAAAATACACAAGGCAAAAACCTCTAGTGGAATGTTTAATGTTCATAGCAGCCAAACTGCATCACAGTCAGTAGACAATGTTTCAGAAAGATGAGTACCCTGTTTATTTCATAAGGACCAACTTAATCATGCTAGAATTTGATCTGTAGTTACAAAACTTATTTTGAAGTTAAAGTTCAAACCAATAAGGCTTCTAAAAAGCTGCAGGTTCTGTTCATTACGGTTAATAAATTAAAAAGATAAAAAAAGGCACAATGTCAATGTCATCCCATGTGTCACCCTGTGCATATTTTTCCAGGACAAACAATGACTCCTGTGTCATCTAGTATACCTGCAATTCTATAAACTTAGCCCACTCGAAGAGAATCCAAAATTCCTGATGGTAAATTGAAGCTAGAATTTTCTTGTTTAACCCAAAAATCTGAAATTAAATGCTACCATCATTAGAGTGTATAATTTGAGTGTGGTGAACTTGATATGCCATGTGGGGAAAGGAACATCAAATAAGTAAATCTTTATGCATTTGGCTAAAACCTCACACCTCTAATTGGCTTCAAAACAAGGAGAGTGGGGAGGGGGAGCTACCATGGGAGGCAGAAATAATGTATGGAAAGATAAAGTTTAAATAAGAGATAGGTGAAGAAATCAGTTGTAAGTAGCGCTGAAGAGTTTGTTCTGGTACATGAAGAAAGGTTCAAAAAACAAAGCTGGGCTACAAATATAACTCCATTTAGACACACACAGGATCTGAACCCTGTAAATAGCCAAGAGGGGGATTTGTTAGCTTTTTTAATGCAGATTCCCCGTCTATTGTCATTAATCAGATTTTAAAAAATACCCTCGGAAAACGTGCCTACAACTGTATAAGTACTTGAAGGATCATGTTGGTGACTCCTTTGCATAACCTATATTGTTTTCTCTTCTGGTGAGGGTCTTTGTTGCTTATGTTTTCTGTAGGAGCTTAAGAACAGCTGTGAATCAAAAGCTACCAGGCCCATTAGGTCTTATCCATATAATAAAAAAGTCTTTAACACATTGGCTTTCTTATTTTGAAGATCATCTGTTTTAAGCCAATCTCTTATTTTTCTCTGATCCTTGCTCTTGGCATAATTTTTACAGGATATGTTTTCAAGATCCATCATAAGTATGCAAGCTTTTGAGATCTTACAGTTCTTGCACTGTCTGCAGCTGTGAGAAAAACCTGGAGACAGTCCAGCAATTTTTTTGGTTTCATGTGGGTTGCTGGCTACAGTAAACCATAGTCTGGTTGAAATGGTTTGGTGGATGGAATGTTGCGACATTGGCTTGTCTGTTCAGCTGGAGGGGGAAGTCTAAAAATAACTTTTGGATTAAGGTTTAATCTTTTCTTACCTGACTTGCAAATGTAGCCTAAAAAGCTGAGAAAAAGTTTCTGTATAAGCAATTTATTTTTAAAAACATGAACACGTTTTCACTGTGCTAATGTTCTGCCCTTGTACCACCATCTCTGGCAAATTAAACGAGAAAACCAAACAAAACTCACACAGTTCTCGGGTGCATCTCAGATGCAGTTAAAATGGTAGACTATAACTTCCACGGGGGGGGGGGGAA
>VXBO01002234.1:15590-35568 GCA_013400135.1 Rhinoptilus africanus | reverse complement strand
TTGGTGGTCATGAGTCTTCCTCTGAGAGAGAAAGAAGATGGGAGTAGAGGAAAAGAACAGTCATACTGTTGGAGCAGTAGTGCCAAAATATATTTCTCTTAAAGATTTTCCACTGCTGTTGTCAGCAACAGAAAATGGAATATTTCATCTGCAGGAAAGCTCATTCACAACACTCTGTACTTGTATAGCCACCCAAATTAAAAAATGCTGAAGCTTCGCACAAATTTCCCATAACTATCCTTTAGCCTTCATCTTCAAAAACAATGTCTGCAGTTTCTGTCATGAAGTGCTGGGAGCAATATTCAGATGAAGAGACAATAGTTGGCTGAATATGAAAAAAGAACAATAGAAAACCTAGGAAATTTTTTGAGGCACAGGAAATAAACCAGCAGATGTTGTTGCTATAGTGTGTCTGTTAGACGTGCTACATCTTTGGCATATGACTCTGATAACTTCTTAAAAATAGGAGCATTTACTTTTGCAGCTAAAGCCCGATATTTACAGCTCTTCCCCCACACTCCACATAAGGGTATCTGCCCCACACAGAACTGTGTGCCATCTTATTTTTAACACTGCAGTTAATAACTTTTATGTGTCTGTTTTTCATACTGCTTTCATTTTGGATCTTTATCTTGAGTTGAATTGTTGCAGAGCTGGTAGTAACAGGTCAGCTGAAAAGTGTGAGTGTGGTGTTGACAGTTTTTCTAATAATCTGATCACAATTTTATTTAATCCTTGCCAGAGTATAAATGGCCAGCAAGTTGCACAGTTCTCTCCATTCAGGACGTAGATGTCTGTCTGTACCAAGGTCTGTCTGGAGAAGACCCTGTTGTGGTGGCCTTGCTGTGCATTTGTTAAAACATCTTGATGTGGTTTCTGAAAAAAGGTAAACATCTTTTCTTCAGAACTAATGACAGACATGGGATTTTGTGCAAAACACTTCCCACAGGAGTGAGTTTTTGCTCAGTAGTGGTATTACTAACCTAGGTACTAAAATGTCTAGGGTTTGCCACTCCTGCGACACCCTGACACCCATCTTACCATGGTATTAAAGGAGAAGACTGGAATTGGGAACTCTAAAAACTAAGTCTTGATTGCACAAATCTTTTTATATGCTTGGTTGAGATTACATTTTGTTGTGGATCATCAAGGAGTCTTCCATTGTCAAAATACAGCTGCAATAGCATGTGTCTGTTTTGGGGAAGCTGAGCTGGAGATGCTGAGGGAAAGAAAACATCTTTCAAGCAGCTAGGCCTAGTGATTCAGTATCTGAATTTATTATTTGTCACCCGGAAGTTAAAAAGGAGTATCAAGAGTTGTATAGTATATACTTTTGGGGAAAGTGATCTTTCTTAGGCATTAATGAGGTATTAAACTGAGTAACATCTCTTAGATTCTCTACTTATATGCAAGTTTCTGCCCTAAGAGGATTTCTGAATTTTTTTGTTGGTACTCTTGCCATACATAGTTGTTTAAAAACAAACACACAAAAACCCACCAAGGAGAGTCGCGTGATAAAAGCTGTGGTTAAGTGTGAGGTTGTCCTTATGAACTAGTCATGTTTTAATATTCACTGCATGTATGGTGTGACAGAATATTTGTATGGAATATATTGCCATATTGTATGTCCATTAAATGCTAAAATGTGACAAGGTGATTAGCCCTTACCACACAGAGAACAACTTAAGATCTTTGTCCTGGTAACCATAAATTATTCTGTGGTTAGTTTGTAGAAGTACTCGCTTACTTTGTAAGTACATTGCTACTGGTTTTCAGAGAGCATCTAAAATGCATGAATGGAAGAAGCAGAACTTTCATTTCATACAAATTTTGGAGCTTAAGTATGAAAAGTATGATTCACAATGCTTATCCTTCTGTCTTTACCCTGTCAGCAGTATTGTTAACTTTCAGGAATTAGCACATCTTCATTTTTTTGCAAAGAATATTTTTTTTTCCCCCTTTCCCCCCTCCTTTTAAAAAAATAGATTCTCGGAGCTATTGTTTAGGAACTGTTTTGAAGTGTAGTAAATTGACTAAATATGGCTTGGCCTCCATTTCATTGCCAGCCAGCTTGGGACAGTTGTTCTTGGAACTGATGCCAGAATCCTTAAACACAAATTTGGAAAGTCTGGTATTTGATGAGAGCTGATGTGTGGGATGCAGACATTCATCTGTTCAGTTGAAGAACTGAAGTAGCCTTGCTTGGTGTGACATTGATTAAGTCCTCCAGACTGTTTCAGGCACAATTAAATTCAAACACACTTGGGCTGTAGTCCTGAAAAGAGCTGAGTGCTATCTCACTTGTAAGCTTTTCCTGAAGAATGCTAGCATTTGGTCAAAGCTGCTTGTTGAGATCTTTTAACTGTAAGTTGTATGTATGTGAGTATGCTCAATTTTTCATAGATTTTTGCATTGCATGTTTGTTGCACTGAAAAGGCATTGCATGATTGTGGTATAATGCTGCTTTTTTGACCTTTGAAATTTCCTGAAAGTGCATTTCTTTTACTATTCAAGGCTTTCCTTAAAACCAGCTAGCATATAGAAATGCGATTCACTCTTTCTGGCAATCTAATGATTGAGGTAATGCATCTCTTTGCAAGTACTGTACTTGGGCTGGCTGCTTGGGCTGAGACAAAGCCAGCCTTGATACAACCATCCAGGCAGGATAGTTCTGTGAGGTAGTAGCATTAGCTGTGGCAAATGAATTCTAAGTAATGAAATATCAAGCAAATTGATTTTTCTCTGTGGATGAGTGGGTTAATTTGATAGTGTTGGTGAAGGGATCTCTCACTGTTCGTGATGTCAGCAGTTATAGTGTAGAAAACTCTATGAATTGCATTCTAAAAGGATGTACCTGGAAAGGCACTGGTACTTCTCCCCACTAACTCTTCTATGCTCAGATACTTGAAGAGTTGTGGCTGCTGCCGCATGGCCCTTATTCCGTTCACTCTTTCTTTATGAGCCTGCATGCTTCCTCATATCAAGTTTATGGTATTTTCTTGATACCTCCCTTTCTTTCAAATGCTACTGATACTCCCACTCCATGTGTCTGTGTATATATAGAAATTTTTTTCTATTTTTTTATCCCTTTCTGAGGAAGGGATGGAGGGTGTGGGAAATAGCAGACAAGAAAATTGAAGGGCAAATTAGTTTAAAAATACTCTGACTTAACTCTATCTGTACTTTAAACACAACCTTGAAGTTTAACTCTAACACATTAGCAATAAAACTGTTCGTAGGAGTTATCATCTAGAGATTGATAATGGACTAGGTTAGTGATCCAAGGTATACTTTCTTCCAAGCAGCTGTTAATACCTAAGCAATGTTCTATGCGAACAGCCTTTTTCTTTTTTGCCTTTTTTTTTTTTTTACAATTGGTTTTAGCAAGTGGTTGTATGTTTACTACTAACAAGACTTTTGTGGATTTTGGAATGTGTGTATGTGTACATATGCATGTATATTTTTGTGTGCATATGTTCACACGTATATATATTTGTAAATGTTTATACACACACATATACTTACATAGATTTTTATATACATAAAAAGATAATGCAAATGACCAATTGTGACCCTTGCTATACCTCTGTGGGACATACATAGATTATGCAAAATGCTTTGAAAACTCAAGCATTTCGTAAATGCCAAGAACGGTCCATTGAAGGGGGCTCAGTCATTTTAAGTTTTGTTGTTCTGGGCAGAGGTTTGGTCTACTAGTGAAATTCAGATCTGTCAGGAAAAGTGAATTGGTGTTTGGATCTGTTATGCTTGCAGATCTGTTTCTGTTTTTGGGATGGAATGTATGTGGTGTGCCTTTTAGGAGCCAGGTATGCAATGAGCAGCTTGACATTCACTTGAGAGGGAAGAGGGAGAATCACCTTTCTGCTTCTGAGCACAAAGGAATGCTTTGTTTGCTCCCAGCTTTTGGACAGTCAGTGATCTCATTTCAGAGTGCTTACTTCTATCCATTTTTATTGTCATATACAGCTTTATTAGGCAGTGAGTGAGAAAAGGTAATGACTTAACTCAGTATAAGCCATGAAAGTGCTGGATTTAGATATGAATAGGTTATTTCTGCATGCTGAGGAGGAATGAAGCTGTGTTTATGAATGAATCTGACTTCTATTCTCAGAATATTATAGATTTAAATACCTGCAAAAATACAGTATTTGTTTCAGTAAGAGAGCTTTGCCTGATGTATGGCTAATTATCTCTTGAGGCTTTACTCTTTGTTTCCTTTGAATCTCATAAATATAGCAATGCTTTGTTTGTAAAATGTTTTCCCTTTAAGTATATATGAAGTTTGTATGCTATATTTCTGTGTTGTTTATGAGTTTGAATAGGATGCTGATGAAAGACTCAGCCTTGTTGTTGCTATTCAGGCTAAACTCACACCTGACTGGTTTCTTTCCAGGAAAGACCATACTATTATGTTACACAAGAGCACTTTCCATGTACATAGAAACTGCAGCCACTGAATTTTTTCATTTACTGTTACCTATGTCTTCAGTAAAGACTTTGTGTATTGTTGGTGACTCTCATGATTTGGTTTTGCATGAGCCAGTAGCAAAATCATGGAAATTGTCATGGAATTAAATTATTTTTGTTTTATATTTCATCTCCCCCTCCCCCCACCGTGAAATCTAGGCTTAAGCATTAGTAAAGATTATGAGAAGTTTATCTGTAATATCAGGGCTTCCTGGCAGATTTACTGTTTTATTCTTTACTTGTTGTGATTGTCTCTCTCTTTTTTTTTGTTTGTTTCACCATTTTGCAGGAGATAGTCAAAGTAGCTTATAGAAGAAACAGATAGTATGCGTGTATATTTTTAGAGCATCTTTTAGAGCGCTTTTAGAGCATCTTTTATAAAGTCAAAGCTAATCGTGCTGATTTAAAATACGGGTTCTAATAAATATGCAGTTTGGTGCATGAAATCACTTAATGAATTTAGGCATCCCCCAAGCTGTCACACAAAGACCCGAGGTTTTTCCTCATGGATTAAAAGCCATCTTCCATTTGCTTTAAGGTTGATAGCATTTGTAAGTGGTATGTGATTATTGATCATTATCAATGCTAATAGTTAGAGCAGTGTATTTGTGGGAACACTAATACATTTTTAGAATCTTGATCCTATGAAGCACTATGAACAAAGAACTCACTCCTATCTTATACCTGAGGAAACTAAGTGAACATAGCACTCACAAGATTGCACAACAAAATGGGTCAGTAAGCCTTGCTTTTCTTTTTTTTTTTTTTTTGCTGAGAAGTGACTGGAACATGAGAGCTTTTCATTCAGCAGTTGATGCACTTAAATCTGAAAGGGACATGGTTGTGTATTTGCTGACCTTGCATCTTGGTAGTTGTATCTTTCCTGTTGGGTCAGGCTGTATAATGTCTTTCTCTTAGAAGAAGCACTGAGAAATGAGCCTGGCTTTTCAGCTTCAGTGATCTAAGGTTAGGCCTCAGTTAATCTTCCAGCTAAACCTCTGTGCTATTTGGCGTCTTACTGATTTTAAGACACTGAATAAAGACATTTTTCCTGAGTTTAAAATACAGTTTAGTTCACAGTACCCAAAGGATAGATATTGCATGGAAATAAATCAAATTTCAGAGTAAAGAAGAAAGTGCATATAAATGGAAAATCTATTAAAACCAGCCTTTGTCAGATTCTAGCTATATTATACTGTTGCATCATAGTTACATCACTGCTTATCTGCCTACTTTTTAAGTTAAGTGCTGTTTTCTGAATCTAAAATTGCTAGTACGATTCATCCTTTCCTGCTCTTAGGTCAGCAGGAATTTGAAAGACATCAAGTACTTAGCTCTTGGAAGTAATGTTTGCAACACTGTGTAAACTGTATTTCACAATCAGAAATTAAAATCTGAACAGTCGTGGTTTCTTATGAGTTTGAAGTCACCCTGCTTTTCTTAGGTCTCTGGAACTGCAGATATGACTAAGAATCACAGGTTACATTGGCAACACATTGATCTTACTATATGTGTTATTTAGGTGGTAATGCTTCTGGTGCATGTGAAGCTGTAAAGGTAGGTTTCCAGATAATCAGCCCAGGTTGAACCAGACATATGTTATCATAAGCTGATCACAGAATCACAGAATGGTAGGGGTTGGAAGGGACCTCTGGAGATCATCTAGTCCAACCCCCCTGCCAGAGCAGGGCCACCTTAGAGCAGGTTGTACAGGAACCCATCCAGGTGGGTTTTGAACATCTCCATAGACGGAGACTCCACCACCTCCCTGGGCAGCCTGTTCCAGTGCTCTGCCACCCTCAAGGTAAAGAAGTTCCTCCTCATGTTTAGGTGGAACTGCCTGTCTTAAGTTTGTGTCCATTCCCTCTTGTCCTGTCAACCTCTTGTCCTGATGGAAAACACATGATAACATTGCTGTAATTAAGAGGAATGGGTAAAAACTAAATGCATTTCCCTATAGGGTTTTTCATTTTGTTTTTAAGTATGTAACTGCTTTATATATACAGACTTGACTTTGTGCAGATCTCTAGCAGAAAGCTGATCTAAAGAAATGGAGGGGAGAATCCACTCACTCTTTTACTCATATGTTTTATTTGCTTTTGTTTTAGTTTGCAAATATGCCTGCCACGGGAAATGTGAAGAAAAGGTAAGCATATTTATTTGCCTCCCTTCTTGATGTTGATCCATATGTATTTGAAGTTGAGAATACAAAAGCTTTATCAACTAATTAAGAATAAGGTGATTATCAAATCAAGTGCCTAGCTGTCAGAAAATAGTAGGGTTGTTTTTCTAGGATATTGTTCTTGCCATTATTAAAAACCAGGTCCCCGTGTAGTTAAAACATCTGTACCAGTGGTTGAGTTTCTCTTTCTTCCCACAGGAGAACGTGTTTCCAGTTGAAAACAGCAAGTAGGTGAAATACAAACCACACAGTTCTACCAGAAAAGAAAAAAATCTGAGTGAATAAGGTGTGTGTATGTATACACATATACCTATATATATATAGACACACACACCTTTGTGTGTGTGTTTGTCTATACATATATATATAAAAAAACTTTTTACAGCAACATATTTAAAGGCAAACTTTTGGCATTGGATTATGAAAAGTATAAACATATTATTACTTTATTTTCAGTGTCTATTGTAGATGGTTTCCACCCAGTTCAGTTTCAGTAGTTGATTTTTGTTAGTTTTTAAAATCTGAGTCCCTTTCATAAAAGATGAGATCAGTACTTCCATGGTCTTGGATGACTTAAAATTTCCCCATTCCTAGATTTGTGTAAATCAAAGACTTTCGAAAGGTAATACGTTACTTGCAAATTTAATTGCTACTGCATGTACTTTATTGTCTTATTTCATGAAAAAATAAAATTCTGCATTTATCGTACCTCGTAACAGAACGATTTTCAAATACGCAAGTATGATTTTCACTGAAAATTCTAGTAATGTATTACCTTTTGAAGGTTTTTATCAACTATAAATATTCAACAGTGATTAATAATACTATAGTAGTGGTGGTCTAGAAGTAGAAGGGAAACAGTTTAGTAGACAGAAGTACTTTTTATTAGACCAGACGATGTAATTGCTCCCTCTTTGCACAGTAGCTTTGGTTCTCCAAATAGCACTTGCAATACGGATTTCTACCAGCGTCCATGGAGAAGAATGTGATTTGTTGGTAACATTGGCATCTTGCAGGTTTGCTTGGGATAGGTGCTACAGATCCACATGCTCATGTTCCCTTTCTCATATGCATTCATCTATGTAACATAGTTGCCTTGTTTGCATGTGTGTGTATGTGAGGTACTCCCCCCACTGCCTGCCACGCCACCCCTCTTCCAATCTGGCTTCTGTATAAATAGAGGTCTAATGTAATGCACTGTAATTCGTTGTAACTGGAACATCCCCTAAACTTCATCAAAAATTCACCATTATCTGAATTTAACATTAATGCATCCTGGCCCATCTTTTAAACAGCTCAATTAACTGTTTAGAATTGAGCAGTGGACAATGGATTCTTATTAGCATTTCATTTGTGATTGTGAATTAGTTTCATGTCTTCCTACTACTTCTATAAATGATGTACAAATGAAAAAAAACCCCACCAGAACAAAACACCAACCACCCCGGAACCCAAATATTTTACCTTCAGTCCTTTTTTATCTTAAGAATACTGAATCTAACTTTTGTTTTGCAGATCTTCCTCTCTGCTTCTGTTTTTACTTTTATGCCTCCTGTATCAGGAGTTTAGTTTAAATCCTAATCTCAAATGCGCACACTTGGCTTTCTTTCATTTATTTTAAGATAGATTTGAAAGAAGACTTTCTGTTTAAAAGTTCTTCACTTCTGGTTCCTCTGTATTCCACTGAAGTTACATGAACAGAAGGGTGATGACTTCTCACTCTGTGTGCAGTGCACAGTATGTCTTGATTGCAGACACAATTTATTCATTGCTAAAGAGAAAAGTACATAAAGGAGCACCTCCTGACTTCCATTGTCACTGTAAGAATGAAGTTTGACTTGTAGTTCCAGGCAAGAGGATTTAAAAAACCCCCTCTAAAGTTAAATTGAATTAACTTAAGTGCACTCTAGTCCATCTTGTTAGATTACTAGTTCCATTAATTATTTGGAACCGGGGTAGAGACTGCTAGCAGAAGTGAGTAAGCAGTGGACTGGGCTCTTCACAGTGGGCGTGAGGTACTTTCAGTGATGTTTTTCTTTTCTTAATTTGAAAAGAGGTTTCCAAGGCCACTGTGTTCCTGCTAATATCTGATCTCTACTGCTTCTTTGATTACTGCACTGAAATTGGTGTGAACGTTTGGCCCAGTGTGTTCACAGTAATGCTTAGTCAGTTTGGAAAGGGAAGCAGCTCAATCTTGGATGTTACCATTTCTCAAACTCTCTTTTTGAGGGTGATAATTACTTATTTCTTTTCTATCTGATTTGCATGCTGCATCAACTTGCTATTAAGGAAGTTCAGCATGTGCATGCAGAAGGGTGGAAAGAATTTCTCTTTGAATGTTTAAAACAATGCAAAATTAGAGCAGAAGCGTGATTTGCTTCTGCAAAATGTGTATTTCTTTCTAGAGAGATGGCTGCTACTTTGGTAGTGACAGTTTAAACATAGTGGTTCTCTCAAACATTTCTAACCTTGTTTCATACTTACACTCCATTGCATTTCAAGCACTACAGATAACGTGTCAAACTTTCTCAGAAAAATAAAGGCAGTTTTAGAGGAAGAGACACAAAAAGAATACCACAAACTTCACCTGAATGCCCAAGGTTTGTCAGTCATCACATTATTGTTTTAAAGTTATTTTTGAAGTAAAGCTCTTTTATTTTTAAAAATAATGGAGCAACCTGGAAAAGATTTGCTTTGCTGAGATCAGCAGAATACTGTCAACTTTTACACCTTAGTTAACATGGCACTGTTGAAAGTAGAGATTAAAACTATCATGACCAGTAGTGGACCAAATAATGGCAACTTCGCTTCTCATATGGGTTCATGTGAGTTAGTATTGTGCTGGTTTTGTGCTTTGTTTTGTTTTTAATTTCAGTGTGAGTTGTTCTTAATTCTTTCACGTTTTGGGCAGGGGGAATCAGGGACTAAAATGAAAACTTGAATCTTGTTTCCAGGAGACAACTGTGTGAACAAACCTCTGTGGTTGACACATTTTTGTGGGAATCCATAAATTCAACACATTCAATAAGGCTGAAGGCTTCAAGGAATTGTTTTCTTCATAGGCAGTGTTTAGCATGTTGTATCACCATGCATGCAGCCCTTTTAGTGCTGCCTGGCATTGGGCGAGAATAAAAAGGTTTGCAGTTGAAGTCCAAGGGGTTACTGTATAAGTTTTATAACTGACATTTGCAGCTCAAAGGGATCTTCAGATTTTTCCTGATTGTAGCCAGGAGCAGTATTTTGCAGATCCTCCTGTCTGCAAAATATTTTGCCCTCTGTGAGGTATAATGTCACTGTAATGAACTTTGTAATGAATAAACCTTCAGATTCAACCAGAACTGTAAGCTACTGAGGGACATGATGACTTGAAATTGCTTTTTATGGGCATAAACCTTGCATTGTTTAAGTAGCAGAAGCACTGTGCTAGAGTGTTGTGTAATTGGCAGTTAATTTGCTGGGGCTTTCCAAAAATGAAAAAGTATTTTAATGTATGCTAGTGTTTTTAGATAAGAACTCTCCTTTAGCCTTACTGTTTCAGATAGCTGGCTATGTTGTGCAAGACCCAGCTGGTACATGTACAAATCCAAGGTTGGTTTGTTTCCTTGCTGATTTTCTTTTAAAAATAAATATAGCTGTTGGCAAGGAGAAAAGAGGATAAAATGATGTTAGTGAGGGAAGGAAACAAATAAATTTCTACTTTTCTTTGTTCACCACCAAACTATGGATAGATTACACTTTCGTGACAGATGTGAACTTTTCACTGGAAAATCTTAGAATGTTTTAGGAGATTTGGGGGTGGTTTTGTTTGGTTTTTTTTTCTTTCCATGCCCTGGCCTGTTTTGGGTGATTTTGGGAAGGACCTCTTTACTGATCCAGTAATTTTCTGGCTATCTCTGCTCCTTTCTGTATAGATACAGGAGATCTCACACAGACTTGCTGTGTAACTTTTTTTTTTGAGAGGAGTAGAAAGGCATTTGTCAGGCTTTTAAAGTGGGATGCGTTTTACATTGCTGCTCCTTGGAATGCTTTCTTAGGTTGAACTATATAGCCTGTGCCACATACATCTCAGGAAAATGGGAATCAGATAGCTTACAAAAAGAAACCACTCCATGCTTTGTGAGTTACTGTTATAAAAAGTTGTTTACACTTACTGTACATGATGCTCTTAGCTTTTATGCAAGAGACATTGCTTTTGCATCTACTGTTATGTCTAAAGGGCAATAGCAGCATCTTGAAGTGTACTCTGAACATCAGCAGTGTCTGTAATTGGGTAGCAGGCAAAACGTCCCAAAGATGTATAGCATTTTTCACCATTGCCGAGTCATACGATATTGCTTTTGAGGGGGCTTTTGATGAAGAATGCATGCTCCTAGGAACTGGTTGAATTCCCTCTTCAATATTGCATCTCAAAGTTGGAGCCACCTTAGCCTTAGATTGCAAGGAGCTGCCTTTCTAACTTGATGGAAGAA
Organism: Rhinoptilus africanus; assembly: GCA_013400135.1. Classification (NCBI taxonomy): domain Eukaryota; kingdom Metazoa; phylum Chordata; class Aves; order Charadriiformes; family Glareolidae; genus Rhinoptilus; species Rhinoptilus africanus. The sequence goes on along the minus strand of VXBO01002234.1, from coordinate 24,429 downwards.
TGGAAACTGTGTTATAGACACCATTATGAATAACCATAATCTAGTGGAACACAGAATGAAAGAGAGAGACTACTATGTGTTTGAAAGCTTATGAGCTCCATCACAGAAGAAGTGCTGACTGCTTGGTATCGGCAAGCTGAAATGTCTATGCTTCGTTAGAATTTGCTTTTACTACTTCTCTGTGATAACACAACATTTCATAGTATTTCACTAGTAATCATTTCTAAAGGGCTGCTTCCATTATCTTGTTCTGTCTTGCTGAAGAAGACGTTGAAAATACCTCTCACAGTTAAAGCGTAAATAAAGCAAATTCAGTCATAGTGAAAACTGTCCATTTGGGAGAGCTGGTTTTGATGATTAAAAATATGCATTTAAGTTTGTCATAGAGAGAACATTCTGTACCCTTTTGTTGCATTAGCTCTTTTCTAAATAGCTGGAAATTTAAAGATATATTTGGAGTGTACACATTTCAAACTTTTTAAAAATATATTTTGAGATGAGGGAAATTGGTTAAAATTACTAGAGGACTATAAAAGTCAGGATTGTGATTTAAGAGTCAGAAGTACTGTAATAAAATTCAGGCACTTCCAGTGCCTTCCTGTCTGCCTCCAATGAAGTGCTCTCAATCTGAAAAATAAGCAAACTAGGACATCATAGAGGGACCACTTCTTTACAACATGAGAATACGTTTTGGTGGGGAAAGTGGAAGGTTCTTCCTTGGTTCCCAATCCTTTGGGTTTCTTTAGCCTCTTTTGGCTTGCTGAGCAGTGTATTCCAACAGTTTTTCCAAAGCATTTCTGGAAACTTCCTGCTGGAGAGGTCGCTCTGTCTCTTTGACATGACTCTTGCAGACCTTTATCACTGACTGAAACTGTGTGTGTGCTAAATTGCTGTACGTGTCTTTGGATTGCCTGATTCAAAGAGCTATCTTTCCTTCTTGTGATTTATGCATTAAACTTGTGTTAGTGAGATGCAGAGTCATCCTGCAGATAAGTGGTTTTCAACTATAGGGAAGTAAAATAAAAAGCAAACAGCCCCCCCCCAAAACTCATTACTTTACCAACAAGCCTGATGTGTGACTGCTGCCTTTATATCTTTCAGTGATGTTGAGAAGAAAGGACTGGCATTGCTGCCTTCTGGAGCCCTCCTCCTCTGCCACATTTCTTTTTTCTCTGTAATACGTGTTAAGAACAGAATCCCTGCTCTCCCCCCCTTCCCCCCCCCAATATTTTAACCTAAGTTTACTGTTTAAATATTGCTTCATTTGACCTTTAATACTTTCATTTGATCGAATGGTGTTCCCCAGGGCTTGGTATTGGGGCCACTTCTCTTTAACATCTTTATCAACGATCTGGATGAGGGGATTGAGTGCACCCTCAGTAAGTTTGCAGACAACATCAAGTTGTGTCAACTCCCACCTAACTTGATATGCTTTGCAGGGTAGATGTGCTTTGCAGGGGGTAGATATGTTTTGCAGGGGGGATCTGGGCTGGGAGAAAAGGACCTGAGGTTGTTGGTTGACAGCTAGCTGAATATGAGCCAGCAGTGTGCCCAGGTGGCCAAGAAGGCCAACAGCATCCTGGCCTGTATCAGGAATAGTGTGGTGAGCTGGACTAGGGAAGTGATCATCCCCCTGTACTTGGTACTGGTGAGGCCCCACCTCTAGTACTGTGTCCAGTTTTGGGCCCCTCACTACAAAAAAAGACACTGAGGTGTTGGAGCGTGTCCAGAGAAGGGCAACAAAGCTGGTTAAGGGGTCTGGAGAGCAAGCCTTATGAAGAGTGTCTGAGGGAGCTGGGGTTGTTTAGGAGGCTGAGGGGAGACCTTATTACTCTCTACAGCTATGTGAAAGGAGGTTGTAGAGAGGTGGGTGTTGGTGTCATCTTCCAAGTAACAGGCAGTAGGACAAGAGGAAATGGCCTCAGGTTGCACCAGGGGATGTTTAGATTAGTTATTAGGGAAAAATTTTACACTGAAAGAGTTATCAAGCATTGGAACAGGTTACCCAGGGAAGTGGTGGAATCGTCATCCTTGGAGGTATTTTAAAGACAGGTAGACATGGTGCTCAGCAGCATGGTTTAGTGATGGTTTTTGTCAGTGTTAGGTTGATGGTTGGACTCAATGATCTTAATGGTCCTTTCCAACCTAGACAAGTCTTTGATTCTATGGGCATCTATCTGTCCCACATGTTACAGGGACACTGGAAGCAGTGAAACCTGTGGGTGTCAGTGATGTCTGCAGTAAGTCTGCAGCTGTCTCCTAAAACTTCTGATATTGTTGACTGTGGTGCCATTTGCAACCAGAGGAACCATAATGCCTCTAGTTCTTATGACCATTGCTCAGATGTTGGAAACAGACTGAAACCCTGAGAAATCACACCAACGTATGTGTTAAAGTTACAAAATTCTGGGGTGCAACAGGCCTGCGCACAGCTTGTTTCTGCTCAAGAAAATGCAATCACTGCTGGTGGTTTTTTCCTTTGTGAGAGGAGAACGTTAATGGAACTGTATCCCTGTTGCTTGCTAGGACCCTTCCTGTCTGGTAATGTTGCAAGGTTTGTTAGACTTTGCAAATGAAGCATGTTTTCTCATAGGAATTATACCAAAATAAATAGGCCTGGAATCCTGAAAGGATAACATGGTTCCCTGAGGAATGTGTACCTAATTAAGCTTGGAGAGGTTGCGTCTGATACAAAGAAAGCAGAAGTCAAGTCTCTCAAAGATATATGGAGTTGTCAGGATTCTTTTTTTCTTAAACTATTCTTTACAGAAGCAGCAAAATGAGGCATTTTGATTAAGGATACTATGATTTTGCACCCACTTAGCATCAAATAATTTCAACCTACTTTATAAACCTGAGGTTAAACAGATTAACTCAGGAGGGACAGTAGCTAGCACTCCATTTACCATTCAGATTGTCAAACTAAACCACAGTGCATAGGGCTAGTGCAAAGTCCAGTAAAAATCTAGGTTTAGGATCTTGGCTTCTGCTTGCTGGTGTAAGCCCTGTTAGCTACACACAGCTTCTGACTGAGTTTCTTGTCCTTCGCTTCTGAACTTTTTTGGAGCAAATCCAGTGATCTGATAAAGAACTTAATCTCTGGCTACTGGTTTATAGTTATCAGGAAAAACTCATCCATTTTTGATTCTAGGAATATTCGGTTTCATTGGAGTTTTGAAGAGGTTCTTCTGTTTTATCCTTTTTCCAAATGACCTATGTACCTGTATGTATTCTTCAAAGAGTTGGAGAACAACTTTCACGATATAGGTCAGGACTGTGACTTTGCAAGATCAAATATCACAGCATGGAAGAAAGCCAGATTTTGAGGTGGCAAAGATATGTGAACAATTCTGTTTCTTGGGGTAACTGTATTCCTAGTTACTTGTGAAAGCTTTCTTTTCCTTTGGTGACTTTGTTTGAAACAGGTCTGTTGCTTTGTTTTGGGAAACGGAATTGTATGTATATAAATACACTATATTTTGAAATCTCTCATGAAGGTATGTAACTTGCCATTTCAGGTGCTAATTTCAGGCTTTGTTTCATAAGGCATAATCCCAAGTAGACAGAAAAGAATTGTGCATGGGTTGGGATTGTAGGAACACAGCTTAGATGTTACAGTACTCAGTTACTGGTGTGTTTTTTCTAAGGAACTCCTGGAGAGTTTCTCAAAATTTAGCTGATTCTCTTTACACCTTGATGAGGTTGGGTACATGCAGTGTTAGCATTGTTTTAGCAAATAAAAAGTACTCAAGCTGAGAAATTAATAAAATGGCACTAAAATATCACTGTTGGAATTCGGTTTTGAATTCAGAGGGCTCCTGGCTGTGTGTGTTCTGTCTTTCCTTGTAGCAACTTTATCACAGAACAAGGTGAGAGGAAAAAGTGTAAAGTGTTAGGAAGCTTTTCTGATGTTGACTTTTCTTGCTGTGTGATAGCATTATATATTAATAAACGTATGCATTTTACTGATAATCATGAGCCAAGCCCATTAACAGTTTCTCAACTGTAGTTGTCTTTGCAATTTACAGTGCAGGGCTTTTTTGTTTTGTTTCTTCCGAACTTAACTTAAAACTGCTTTACGCTGATCAAGTAGGAGGGTTGTTTCCACCGGGCAAAATAATTTGTTCTTAAGTGAGAGTGGAAATGGTATATAGCTGCACTGAATCTCAGTGCTGATTTTATTGTATCTATTATCTTTATTTTGGGGAACATAATTATATCTTGTTTATTAAAATATTGTAGTGATTGCAAAGTGCTTCTTCAGTTTCCAAGTCACTTAATTTGAAGAGGAAAATTCAGTGGGTTTTGGGCATGAGTCTTTCGTCTGACCTGAAGTGCTGGGGATACTTGATATCTCCAGGACAAAAATCTGAATTAGATACTAATATCACAGAACTGGAAATGTTGTATTTAATTTTTAAAAAGTTGTGTATTACTATTGTAGCTTTCTAATCCCAAGTTAGTGTCCCTTTTTATCTAGAATTTGGATTTACTTTTTAAATTTTGTCATGTTACAAGTTGTATCTTTGAGAGTACAGAGTTATTTGAAGATATACTGCACTCAATGTCCTTCAGTATGTTGTGTTAGTGAGTAAGGGGATTTATGATTTGAGTGTTTTGTGGGGTGGGTTGGAGAAAGGGCATGATAACTGACAGGTATGTCAAAAAAAAAAAAAACCTAAGCAGAGAAATTTCTTATGTTTTCAAGACTTAGCTCCAAAGCTGCAGATTTAAATATAGATGTGTGTGTGTATGTATGTGTATATAGATATTTTTATTTATATATATACACACACACATATATATTAAATATTTCTATGAGTTTACTTACCATTTGGGCTCCTGACAGTTATTTATGCAACAGTCACAAGGTCTCCTAACATCACTATAACTTTACAGTGACTTCCTTTTGCTGCTCTTTTCACCCTTGCTCATAAATATTATAACATCATTAGTATTGAACTAGAATGAACAGATCTTTAGCAGTATTTGATGAACAGTCTTACACCTACACATCCTGTGTGTTACACATAACCTGTGGCAGGCATGCTAGCATTTATTACATGACAAAACTGTAGCTTGGAAGCAAGTGATTCGTTATAGCCAAATGGTTAAATTGCTTTTGCAAAAGCAATATGATAGTGTTTGAGATTTGGACTTTGAAATGCACCTTTGTTAATAACTGGCTCATTCTTTGAGGATGGTTCTTCCTCTGAAAGTTCACCTACTTCTTGCAAAAAGAAAATAAAAACTAAGGAAGATTTACAAAGATGCATCTGAGAATGAAAAAAAGCGTTGAAATAGAAATACCGGATATCCCAGCAAATGACCTGTTATGCAACAGTGAGGGGCACTGTTGTGTCTCTGTTACAGCAGGTGGGAACAGATTTTATTTCTGTAGTGCCAGATATCCTGCCATTTGTTGACATTTTTTCTTGTTTGAGTTAGCATTTATCTCATCTTGGTTGGTTACTCATTAACTGATGTGACTGGTGTTACAGTCATATGAAGGAAAATTGCCTGCAGGTTCATTGGAGTCAGAATTCTTCATCAAAGTAATTATTTTAAATCTTTTTTCAAACTAAGGCTTGATTCATGAAATATCACACCAGGAAAGTGTTTCCATATTAACTGTGTATGTAAGAACAGGTAGTTGCTCTTTTAAATGTTCGCTTCATTACTTGTGGGTAGACTAATGTGTCTATATGCATGTGTGTGTACGCGTGGGGCACGGAAGATGTAACTATTTTTGTAAATCAGGCAGGACATTCCCATATTCTGATATTGCTTGTTAATACATGAATGGGCAGAAGTACAGAAGCTAAATGCACCTTGGTTGTATGGAACTGAAATATTGCACTAATGTATATCCAGTATATTTCTTATAAAAATAAAGACGCTATTAAAAGCTGACAAACCAGGTGATTGCAAAGGTCTTTAAGATTAGCTGTAGCTTCAATTGGGGGATCAGAAAAGCATTTCTGAAGTCTTATGTCTTGTGCATTTGATACACAGTGCGTGTAACTTTTTTAACTAATGAATGAGACATTTATACTCCACTTTCTATTTCTGCATTGACACTGAAGTAATGCAATCTTGCTTTCCATCTCTGTACTTTTTCTCTAAATGATTTTTTGGTTTGTCTCAGACCTTTACAAACCAGGGAAAAGAGTTGGAGCCATTCACATATCCTCATCTTATGTTGTCTAGAACTTGTGATAGCCTTTCTGTTATCTGTGAACATGTCAGTTCTTTTGCTTTTAACCTGTGTCTGGATTAACAGTGAAAGAATTTGCTGCAACTGCTCATGAGAACTGAAATTGGGATAGAGACCTTGACTATTTTGCTTCATCTGGAAAGAAATGCGTTATACGTGTATACGGAGTCAGAGGAAAAAAGGTCGGTGCATGTTGGTGATTCAGTGAATCTTGCATTGAATTTTGTAGCTTGAAAGCAGTATCAGTGCATCCAAGTCTTTGGCTGTGTGATGCATTTTGAGTGCTCTACAGTTTAGTGACAGTTCAACATAGTGGTAAGTGGCAGTGTGCAAGGCTGAGTATACACCATGCAAGGCTGCTGTATACACCAAAAAGGATATTACAGGACTCTCTGGTAGTCCTAAAACAGTACCATCTAACATGAGTGTTGTTCTTGATAAAAAGAAGGTGCAAAAGACACACAACTAGGAGAAGATGGAGTCTATTTGTAAAGTCAGGTTGCTATATATAGCTGTTGTAGGCACAGTGAAGCTCAGAGAAGAAAAAGACCAAGCATTACCTGTAATGTTAGCTCTCATCTTCTTACAGCCTGGATCTGAGTTGCCTGAATAAGATGCCACACTAGGCAAAAAAAGTCCGTAATTCTCTGCTGTGAAGTTCCTTTTCAGTGGATATCCTCAGTGCACTTGTGTCAGAATAAAAGGGATTTTTCTTTTTCTTAGGCACTGAATTAGTTGTAATTATTGAGAAGGTTACAACAGAATTGTGTTTTGGTTAGCCAAGGGGAAAGGAAATGCTGGATTCCTTGAGGGTTTTTAACAGTGAAGGGATGGGAGAGAGCAGAGATTATATTTGTGTGCTCCAGTGATGACAATTCCTCAGTGGTTCCAATTATTAGTTATGTGAGCGTGTAATATTAATTCATCTCTGCTTTTCCACTGCGCTGCCCAGCCAGCCTGCAAACTCCTTTGGGTTTTGCATGAATTCTTTCTTTTCTTCCTAGTGTAGGCAAAGAAAAGTAATCATTGAAATTTCAGTTTTAATCTGTTTTAACTTCTGGTGTTGCTAATGAGAACACTACCAAAAAGAGATTTTTAGTGTTTATAATAAGTACTAAGTAATTGCATGGTCAGGGCAACTGGTGACAGTCTTTCGTCCATAGATTAAGTGTTTGCTGTTTGTGGTGGTGGTGCAGGGTGCACATGACTTTGTTTCTTCCTGCTGTGGACTGTTATGCGTAGTGTTTTGCCACTTTGGCCTGAAAGGAGAATTGGTGATTGTAATTGAAGGTGGTGTAAGAAGTTTTACGTGCTGTGTCAGGCAAGAGGTCACAGAAGCAGGTGTTGTCTTTCCTTTCAGCAGCAGAAATGCTATCATGAAGGTTTAGTTAACATCTTCCATTTGTTTAGTATGGGTGTTCAGTGGGATAGACTAGTGAATCATGAGTGTCAGTCATGAAATAAGCTGCAGAAATGCAGCTCATTAAGACTTCGGACTTGCAAGCCCACTGAGTAGTCTGAGGGTGCATTGGACAAACCTCAAGTGTTTGTCTGTCCTGTTTTCTTCAGGGATGGGGTGAAGATCGTGAGGAGGCTGGAAGTTGAAAATCAATGTGCTGCTTTTTTTTATATGTACTTTGTGATTTAAGAAGTGTGGAGAATCAGAGATACATTTTTTTCACAAGCCGTTATAGAGGGAAATGACATCCCTTCTGTGCTAGTGGTTAAAAGCTGATCCTGAGAGTTAAGACCAGAGTGGGTTGTCCTGGTGTAGTCAGTTCTGTCTCTTTATCTATGCTGCCTATAGGACTGATAACTTCTTTTTATTCTTACAGCTTGCTCTGTTGCATGGACTGCATCTTTTTTATTATTCTAAGGATTGTAAATGACATATCCCGCCCCTTCTGCTCAGTGACCCAATCTATATACCATAACTTGAGAGCTAGTAGGACAGATCACCCACAGCTCCTGAGAGATCACTGCACCTTTGTAGTCCAGGTGCTGTCACAGAGTTTCTGGCGCTGCTCTGCTGGCCAAGAGGCAAGTCTGTCCTGGAGAGCCATAACTGTGAAAGTGAATACATTAAATGAAACGGGTTTCACTGGGATTAACCTCAAGGTGCTTGTTAAAGTGAGCATGCATGATGACTATTACTGAAGCTCAGCTGAGTGACTTAAATCAATGAACATCAGTCTTTTGACTGTATGTGTGAGGCCTGAGGGTGCCTGCTGTAGCAAGGACTGTAGAAAGAAGCTATCACTTGCTTTTCCCTAGATCATCATGTAATCCGAGTTACTTGTGTTTTTCCTGGCTTTCTTTGTGTTTTGGTTTTTGAATATTTAAAAAAGGTTGTTTGGCAGGTTTTTTTGGTGTGATATATGCATAACATGTTTTCCATAGGAAGTGTTTTAACTTGGAGCCAAGCCTCTGAAACTATTCAAGTCCACAGAATGTTTTCTTCTTGCTCTGCTCAGTCTACATCCCATTAAAAAAAAAAAAAACAACCTAAACCAAGGATAAGGTATTGGGAACTGCTGAAGTTCTAGGTTACTTGAAAAGCAGAATGTTTTTTGATTAACTAAAACTGGGGTGATATTAGAATATCAAATGTTATGTTGTAAA
>VXBO01002234.1:0-15570 GCA_013400135.1 Rhinoptilus africanus | reverse complement strand
TGTGGAGGGGGGGGGGGGGGGGGGGGGGGGAGCTGAGGAAAAAGTGCTTTGGACCCTCAGCTTCCTCACCTGGTCTGGTTGGTGCCCCCTTGACTCTGCCTGAATTTCACAGTATTTGAGGAGCTCAGCCAACATTATTGGGTCATCTCCAAAGGAAGTAACTTTTTTTCCCTTATTTTATTATTGTTTTTCATTCCAGGTGGTGACACCCTGCTTTTTTCCAAGCAACTACGAACTGGTGAGTATTTTTGACACTACTAATATCCATCAGGTTTTATTAGGTTGCAGCTTAGGTTATTCCTGTAGCCTCCTGTAATCTCTTATTATTTCAGTACTGTGCCATCACCTTTCTCCTGTGAGAGCTTGGCAAATCAAGGGTCTGTTCCTGAAGCTTGTTACTGTGTTCTGTCCCGTGCAATTTTATTCAGCACTTTGGAAGGCTAAGGATTAACTGAGTGAAATGTTTTCTGCTGGTTAGGATTTGTACTAAACTGGACTGGACAACCTGCCTGTAACGCAGCAACAATGTACAGTCTGTATTACATTATCTGCTTTTGTTTATGTGCTTTAAATAAAAAATAAAAAAGACAACAATTGTTTCCATATACCAATGTTTCATGTCAGTTTGAAAGCACAAATAGCTGGCAATTTGGTTGGGGCCTGTTATTTTTTTTTTTTTATTGATGGTGGAAGAGAGGAGGTTAACCCATGCCTGCTCAGGATAGGAAAATGGTAAGCCTTTTCTGGCTTACATGACTGGATTTGGTTATTTTAGTTCCAAAGGTAATATGAATGATGCCTAGAGGATGGGATATAACAGTTATTTATTGAATCAGTGCTGCCACCTGCTAGGGTCATTACAAGGACTAATCAGCCAACAGCTGATGCCCAAGTGTCAGCCAGGAACTCTGTGTATTGTAGGTATGTGATGCAGCCACTGGCAATTAGGAATCCTACATCTCGCTTCTGCCTTGCTATTTGAATTGGCCAAGCCACTTAGCATGTTTCTGTGTCTTGATTTTCCTGCTGGAAAAATACAGTTAGTGATACTTACCTAGTATGAACAACAGAAGTAAAAAGATGACATAGAAGTATTGGTTCATGCTTTTCTTAAGTTTCTAGTCTTTCTTTTAAAGGATAATTAAATCAGTGATTCATGGTGTTATGAGGAATGTGACTCATGGGAGGTCTCTCCTAATTTTGACCCATCAATTTTATAAATTAATCAACCTCAGAGTCTGAGGATTCTGTATGGCATTACTGCTAAAATTATAAATAGAAAAGAAAGCCTTTCTTATGTCTGCAGCTCACGGTATTAGAGGTATATTGGCAACTGTGGTTGCTTTTTTTTTTGTTGTGCACACAACCTGAATATTGGCTTTGACATGGAAAATTTGTCACTTGTGATTCAGCAACAAGTTTAAACATAGAGCAGCCTCTGGGATATGTTCCCAGGCATTACCATTAATGGTTGAACTTGGTTTATGTGAACTGTGAATATGGGGCAATGCTGGTAATCTGTGCCCGAGTGACTCTGCAACCTGCGGACAGTTGAACAGTATGGATGGCGAAAGTGGCTTAACTTGTTTTAGTTTACTAGCAGAGATGTAGCCAGAGGTATATTCAGGCCCTGATGTAAAACGTTTACTAGTTTTAGGCAGAAGAAAGGGTGGAATTATATTTAAATTTCTTGCAGGGGAGGCTGTAGTGAAAGATTTTCATTACATAGTGATGTGAAATGTGGTGACATTTTTAGATTAAGAGTCTGCCTTGTGCACAAATAAATTTTACTTGCTTAGTGAAGAGTTCTGTTGTTCCGAAGGAGGATAGTCTGTGACCATATTAGCTGTAAGCAATTTTTTTTACAACTATTTTGAGTGTAAAATATTGAGAACATCAAGAATAAGTAATGGAGATCTTTAGATAATAAGGAGGGCAGTACTCTATCCCAATTAACCAAAACTTTTTTGCTTCACAATTTGCTGACGAACCATGGATTTATCCCCATTCATTCCAGCCAAGGAGTTCCAATGTTTTAGTTCTCACATAAATAAACTATGCATGTGCCTGCTCTAAATTACTGCTACATATATTTAGCCAGTGTAATCATTGCCTGTATTGCTCTCCTTAATGTGGCTTATAGCAAGAACTGTAGTTAAACTGTGTGGCATGTTTGTTGGAAGACTGTTGAAGCCTGATGAAACTCACAGATGCTCTTTTTCTTGAGAATGTGGGTTTCATTGATAATTTTCAGCTTGGATGTCTGTTTCCAAATAGGCCCTTTCTTCCAATTTCTCATAAGCCATGTATTTTAAAGGTTTGTAATAACATCAGAACCCTCATATATCAACCCAGTGCAGCTGTCAGGAGTTGCAGGTGCTAAAATATATACCAGCTGCTGTTAAGTGTTCTAATACTAGTTACTTTATGTTGTCATGCACATTCCTCTGACCGGAGAAAGGGGCATGATGTTAGTCCAGCTCTGTTAATTCAAGTCAAATGTTTGGTGCACTTCATTATTTGATGAAGAGGCAATGGCTTGTTTGTGGCAATGGGCTTTCATTGCAGAGATGTGTAGTGTGACTCAAAGATTTTTTAAGAAGGGGAAAAAGGTGCCATGGTCACTGTTTGTTGTTTTTAATCTAAGAGCTGACAGCATATATAACAGTTTTCATAAAATTTCGTAAAAGTCAAATGTGGCAAGTCTGTTTAAACAGTGTTTTCTGGAATTTAATCTTATTTTGAAAGATCGACAATTACTTAGTTGATCTTTTTTAAATTAATAATTTTAATTAAAACAAATTTCTAACAAGTGCACACATTTTTTTAAACAAGTCTCTTTCTCTAGTGCTGCAAAAAGAGGAGAAGGTTTAGGCCCGAACCTTAATGCTCCAAATACTTTTCACTTCATCTGTTACTTTAAAAAGATAAAAATAAAAGGAAAGTTGAGGGAAGGATATTATGTTTGAGGTGTTTTTTAGATTCTAGGACATATTCTAGGACAGTTTAAGATGCTTCAAGAGGGGGTAGTAAGTTTGTCTCTGCTGAATTTTTTTCTATCCTTCATGATAGTCTATCTTTGAGAAGAATAAAGGAAATGAAATCTTAGTTTCTTAGAGGCCCCTCACATATCCCGCCAAATGTCTTGAGGTAATGAAATAGGGCATGAAGGCATGAACCTCTTGGCATACATGGATTCTTATCTTAAAATTACTCTGTTGGTTGAATGGTCCTTATCACTGCATGACTTGTCAGTTCTAAGGCATGGTTAAGTACTGATCTTTACCAGAGAGATTTCTGATTTAACCTTTATAGCCTTTCTTCTCCCTCCCTGCCCCCACCTTTTTTTTTCTTTTTTTTTTTTTCCCCCTGAGTGGTAACCAAGGAATACTGCATACCTGTAGTGCTGCCATTTAAACGTCAGATTTCATAACCAGCTGTTGTAATGCGGAAAGATTAAGTGGATGCTTACCCAGATACTTATGTTTTATTGTAATATCACTTCAAACTGATATCACTGCTGAGTCTCAGGTAGAAGTTTAATCATTTTGATAGAAATTGGGGAGGGGTGGCAGTGGTGGTTTGGTTTTTTTGTTGTTGGTTTTGGGTTTTTTTGCTTAACTCTGTTTTCTTTAAGCATGCAAGCCTCTCTTCTGCTGTGATGAGAAAAATCAAAGACTGACATTCAGGCCCCTCCTAACAAACCAAAACCACAGTTTTGAACAGTGAGTCAGACTGTGCTCTGTCCTGTCTCAAAAGAGGAGGGGAAACAGAACAAAACTAATTGTGGAAGAAAAGGGGTTTTTTTTGTGTAGGTCAGATTTTTGGGGTTGTTTGGGGATGTGTATGTTTTCATTTGTTTTTTTTAAAGCAGTGGGAGAATACATTGAAAAAATTGCGGAAGGAGTGAGTGGTGGAGTCACAAAGTCCACATCCGAACTGCATCTTATTTTTACTTTAAGTCTATGGTAGTTAAGACATACCTTCATGTATTCAACCTGGTGACAGCATTTTCTCAAAAGAAACTAAAAGTCAATTTTTGTGAAAACGATACAAAAAAACCCCCAAACACGAAACAAAAGCAAACCCCCCCAAGTAAATATGGGGAAGGAGAGGAATAGGACAGAAAACCATAAGAAGACTCAGTACTCTAAGTTTGAAAGACAATGAGTCCTTTTTAGCAAAAGAAACCCTCTCATTCCTTTTTTCCATGGTGCCTGGTGAACGCAATCCTCCCCAGATGCTTTGGCTGAGAAAGATCAGTAGATACAACAATGTGTATTTTTTTTCCTTACTGCATTTGTTAACTTTTTAAACACATCTTCCCAGGAAAAAAAAAGTGAAGGGGTCTGTTGTTCCCATGGAGCACAGTCCATCTGTTTTTAATGTAAGCCTGCAAGAGATTTCTTTGGGAAATCTGGGGCTGAATTACTGTTTGTGCCATTGGGAAGGCCTGAGCACGTAGATGAAGGATTGCGTTCTCCAATTTCATTTTAAGTGGGGCCTCAGATTGTTAACTTGGGTCAATCAGGTATTGCATCCAAATACCCTGGAGTATGGTGACAGTGACTAAGCTGAATTAGGAACTGACATATGCTACGATTTCCCTCTGATACAATTTTGCTTTCTGGCTTAAGTCTGTAAAGGCTTTCCTGGAAAACTGCATCAAGAGGGTTTGATTCTTAATGAATTTCTGTGACTTATGGCTAATTCATTTCTGTGTTTTCCTTTTTCTTTCTTCTTTCAAGCAACAGCATGGAAACCTAGCAAAATACCAACTTTGTTATTTGCAGGGACTTACTCTTTCCTTATTTGCTACATCCAAACTGTAGCTCACAGGAGCTATGAACTGCATAAAAAGCAAGTATTATACACATATAGAAAGCATGTTTTGGTGGAGGTAAAGCCTACCAGACCTTCCAAATGCTGTCATCTTACCTGTCTCCTTTCCTCAGTCTCACCAGAGAAGTTCTGGCAGGGAGTGCTGCAGTCTGTAGCTGCCTGTCTTGTGAATGTGCCTGCACATTATGGGAAGGGAAACACAGCAGGGCTAAGCTGTCACTAGTTTGTTTGCAAAGGGTGGGAATATCCAGCAGCAGTTTATATTTGTCTGTTCAGTTCCTGCTTTGTCACCATCCAGAACCGTAAGTCCTGTGTCTTCACGTGAAGAAATCTTTGAGCCTAAGAGAAACCTTTATGGAGATTATGTTTATCCACTTCTGGTTCATACAACTTTCCTGAGCAGATGCGGAAGCAAAGGTTCCTTGAATCACGTGCCCTTCCCCCCACCTCCCCCCCCCTTTTTTTTTTTTAAATCTATCTCTTTCTTGCTATTCAGTTTTGCTTCTTTAAACTTTGAGATAATTGGTTTTGAATTTTTTTGTATTTGTGGATCCCCAGAAGGGGGTTGATGTGGGCCTCTACATAATGGATTTCTATGGACTTTGGTTTTTTTTTTTTATGTTCCAAGTGCTGACCAGAGTAAGGCCATGGACCCCACAGGTGTCCAGAGCAGAGGTTAAAAAATGCTGTTTTAAAGTGCAGTCAGTGCCTTGTTCATGAATGTCTCTGACTTAGCCATAAAAGAGAACAGGGAATCAAACTGCATGAATATGGACACTCTACTCCCTCAAATTAATGAAATGTAGTCATCCTGATTTGAGCTGTGCAGTGTATACTAAATTCAAAAGCCAGTCATTATATTTGCCAGGAAGGAGGACTCGTTTCTAGGAAAATTAGAGAATTAGAAGATTTAATGAAAGCTTAAATATGAAGTTTTGTTATAATGCACTGTGTTCAGTCCCTGGTATTCATCCAAAATGAAATTAAAATCAGTCTTTCTCTGAACAAAAACAATCTGCAGAAATAGGGGATCAATGGGAGGGAAAGCTTTGGTAGTTTCCAGAGACAGGTTTGCCTGCTTGTTTGTTTATTTTCTCCAAATTGACTCCTAACCTTTCCACTGAATGTGGTACTGTTGTGGGGCAGAAGCCTCTGCTTTTCAGAAATGTGAGACTATTTGCTATAGCAGCTAAATCCAGCAGTATGATGTTATTGCAAGGTATAGCATGCTTCTTTCTGCCTTCCCAGCTTTCTTTTAGCTAAAGGGAATTTATCCATGTTTCAGACTCCTCAATATCATTAGTTTTCAGTTGGCGTAGAAATTTTTAATGTATGCTTGACTTTATAAGCCAGCAAATAATTTGCACAGATTCTGCTTGACAGCTAATACTGGAAAAAGGAAATACACACTCCAGGGTAGGTTTCTTCTGCTTTTATGCATAATTTTCTGTTCTTTCATAGCTTGTCCCAAGAGTGACAGATCTTATGTCCCTTGTGAATATGCTTTTAGTTTATTGAGAAAGAATTTTCATAGACTGTGAAATGTATAAAAGGAAAGAGCAGTACCAATCCCAACTCTCTATAAAGTGTCCACCAGCTAAGCATTAACAAAAAAACCCAACCCCAAATTACTGTAGCACCAAGTATTACAGTGTTGTGAAGGACTGCTGCCTGCCTTTCAAAAAGAAAAGATAAATCCTTTGGCGTTAATTTAAAAATCACCTTTTCTTATAGTCAGTATTCATTGTAATAAGCACAGGTATCCGTGTAGACCTCTATCTTCAGACAGAACTGTGAAGCTTAGGTTAAATTCTGATTATTTTTTTTGTCTGACTATTATATAATCATAGAATGGTTCAGGTTAGAAAGGACCTTAAAAATCATCTAGTTCCAACCCCCCTGCCATGGGCAGAGATACCTTCCACTAGACCAGGCTGCTCAGAGCCTCATCCAGCCTGGCCTTGAACACTTCCAGGGATGGGACATCCACAGCTTCTCTGGGCAACCTGTTCCAGCGCCTCACTACCTTCTAGTAAAGAATTTCTTCCTAATATCTAATTGAAACCTACCGTCTTTCAGTTTGAAACTGTTACCCCTTGTCTTATCACTGTACTTTCTGATAGAGTCCCTCTCTGTCCTTCCTGTAGGGCCCCTTCCAGGTCCTGGAAGGCCACTATAAGGACTCCTCGCAGCCTCTTCTCCAGGCTAAACAGCCCCAACTCTCTCAGCCTGTGTTCATAGGAGAGGTGCTCCAGACCTCCATGGCAAGGGGATTGGAACTGGATGATCTGTAAGGTCCCTTCCACCCCAAACTATTCTGTAATTCTATGAAATCATGGTGGTTTAATTTGCTTTAGGTTAATGTTTTTCACATTGGCTCATAAATTTAGTACTTGTGTATAAGTAACAAAATGCGTGTGGCAGAAGGGTTAGGTATGAACTTGCTTTTGATTCTTCTCACTTAATGTCATTAAATGCTGGAGAGGTCGAAGCTTAAATCTATTTCTTGGAGCAATGTCACAGCACACCCTGGTAGATTTGGGGAAGGAAGGGAGGGAAGCTGGAGTTCATTGGTTTTTGGATGCCTTTAAACTGGCATTCGAATGAGAAGCCTTCAGGGCAAGATTGCCCTGGTGATTAGCAAAACGTTAACAAAGGTGAATAATGCAGAATGCCATTTTATATGCAGTAACACAAATAGTCTGCTCAGTTGTTCTAGTAGGTAAGCGCTGAGTTCAGCTTGTGTATGAACTTTCTGGTGAAGAGCAAAACAGGCAGCACATTTTCCAAAGCACTCTGCTTATGGAGACCACAAAGTCTATTTGTACAGAGACCTCCAACTGAATCAAAAAACTATATTTTGTGTGTTTTGCCTTTTTCTATATGGGTCTGTTCATTTCTGCTAAGTAGCAGTGAGTGTTCTAAGACTCTGGAAGTAGTAGTTACAGTAATAACATGTGTTTGTCCCATATATCACCTTTAATCTGCTGACAAGAACTTGAAGGATGTATGCCCTGGTAAATTGTATGGGAGCTCACTGAAATTAAGCAAGGTGTTGCTAATATAATTTACACTCTGAAAATCTAGAACTCTGTTTCCAGTTGAGATTTACAACTACAGTGTATCTGAACTTCAGTGACCTACTGAAAAAAGAATTGACAGTTATAAAGCTGCATCTCTAGTAAAGCATCTTTCCCACAGCAGGCTTTGGAGTCAAAGTTTCAGTTGTACCACTACTTATGTCTGTGTGGTGGAGTTGTGCAGCTGTGCAAGTATGCTAGGGTACCCATAATCAGTTTTGGGCAGAGGTTGGTGTTCTTAATTTAGGCTGTAAGTTACTGCACAGTATTGAAGTTGCAGGAGAATCCAGCTCTGGTCAACAAAGTGATTCAACGTGAAGAACTGAACTTGGTTTTCATTTTATTGTCTGTGGCATTTTAAGGTGGTCTGGTTGTTCACTCAAAATCAGAAAGCAATTTCCTGAGAATTTTTCTCTCCTTTGGGTGTGCTTTCCAAATAAGTAAGGTTCCATACCAGTTACTCTCTTACCTATCGCTTACTCCATATCTGGTAGCATGCCAGGGAAAATTATGAAGAGGAAAAGCATGTTCCATCATGCATTTTCACATGTTGCTTTACTGCCTCTTTTAGTTTATGCTTTAAATGTACAAGATAAATTTTAAGTTTGATGTGCATAAGGTTTGCACTTCTTATCCTAAACCCTTGCGAAGTGTTGCAGAGTACTGTTTTAATAGCTGTTTTCTTCCAGAGGTGGGGGTCTGTATTTCGGTTATTCTTGTTCTGTAGAAAACCTGCATGCAAGATTTTCCAGATTGTGAAATGATTTTGCATTCTGCAGGGTAAAGATGCAGATAGAGTGTTAGCTGTTAATGATAATGCTGTTGCGACAGTAGCAATGTAGCTAGCTTGCTACAATTTATCTTTAATGTCTTCTTGGGTAACCTAGTTGATTTTTGCACACGATTTGAAATTGTCTTTTGAGGCAATATTTTTATGCTGTTGAACATTGGGTATTGCTCTGTGAACAATGGATTCTTTGCAGACTTGCAGAATGGGGAACACTGAAGTTTGGTGCAGTCTTACCTAACCTACAACACTGACTTACTTCTGTTACTTAGTTCTCTCATTTTGAGTGTTTTTCAAGGTGAAATGCTTCTGGTTTTGTCCCATAATAATTTCAGATGGTAAAATCCTTAATCTAGGATATCTTCTTTTGTGAAATGCCAAATCTTGACTTCATTGAAGCCTTAAGCAAACATTTTTAGGTTTTTTTTGTTGGTTTTTTTTTTTACCCAGTTTTACCACTGTGCTTTCCCATTACATTACCTCGATTTCATGCTGACTGTAGTAATCAATAACAAAGCATTTACTGATGGAAGGCTTTGCTTCTGGTGATTTGCGTTAGGCTTTTGTAGTAATGGATTGGCTCATTTATTTTAAAAGGCTTATTTTAAACCTCCACAGATAATGTTTTAAAGCCTTGAACGGAGATTTTTACACAGTGCTTAAAGAAAATCCTAGACAGTTCACTTTATCAATACCCATGTCAGTGTCTATTTTCATGGAAAAGCATAAAATGACAGATTGGGGAATAATGCAAAAAGGAATACATCGTTAACAGCGTACATCTCCATATATATTGTAACTTGGATTAAGCACCCTCAGTAGCTGAGTGCTGACTTACAAAACCTGAATATACAGGATGATAATGTAAAATCAATTTGTTTTCTGTATCTCTTTGAAAGGTAGTTTGGTTATTAGCACTGCAGAACTTATGTGTATTCTGGATGATTTATTTTATTTATTGTGTGTATGTGTTAGGAGGGAATTTCTTAGGATATAGTTAAACTATCTGGAAAATTAAAGTTAGTTTTGTTAACTTTTCTCCTTTTGCAGGCTAATAACTCTGAGGCCATTAAAAACCATGTAACTAGAACTGTAAGTAATTACTTTTTATTTATTTCTTTTTCCTTTACTTGTCCTGATTTATTTTCCTGTCTGTGGCTGCTTATTTTTACATCTTCACAAAACATTTGTTGCTAGCCATTTTCAAAGCACGCACTTTGTTTTCTATACTGTGTGACATTAGCCTTTGATTTGGATAATTAGTGGTGTCATCCCCATCCCCCCCTCAAGTTTATCCAGAAACAATGAACCGAACTCTGTGTTCATTATTTCTAAATCAAGCAGGGGAGAACTAAAGAGAAATATTAACATCTTCATAGATTGGTTATGTTCAGAGGGGTTCAGAAATTCAAGAGATTTTTTTTTTCAGCAGGAAGAATATTAGTTCTTGTATTGTCAATATGCAGTTGATCTTTTAGCCTTTATTTGTTCAAGTTGCTGTGCCATGGTATTTACAAAACAGATTAAATACCCCTTCCCAACCCATTATTAGTATTGCTGCTGTAGTACTACTAGTACAAGTAGTATTAAATACATTTATTGAAGCGCAATAGAACTCAGTCTTCTAAGAGATGTAGAAATTTCTGCGAAATGGGAGGTATTGCACATTTCAATACTGAAAGCATGTATGAGTATGCTTTTAGAACAATTTCTTTGAAATAAGTAAGACAAAGACTTTTGCAGTTGCCTTTTATCAGAGATACCAAGTTTCTTTGATTTCTAAATAAATCTTGGGAGATGCCTATAGTTAACTATCTAGTAGTAGGCAACTGTGATGCACGTATTTGGTTTGCCACTGTAAAGATGAAGTTAACATTTAAAACTGGGCAGAAGGAAGGACTTGCAAGATGCATACAATCTTCGCCGATTCATTGTTCAACTAAAGAGAAGCTTTCTGTTGCAATAAAGGAGCAGCACAGTGTGTGTCTTGTGTGTGGTGCATTTGTTTTGTGATGCTGTTTGTGGTTCAGTGCTGCATGCTTCTGCTGGTGCCACTCTGTGCAGGTCTGATACTTGACTACATGTATAGGCAGGAGACCTTCATAGAGGTTGCATTTGTATTAGCAGCATAGTTTGTTTACTTGGGGTAGCAGTAAATGTGTTTGTACAGCTGAGGTCAGCTCTCTGGTTGGACCCATGCTATTATCCACACTGTTCCAGTAAAATTATAATTATTTCTGAATTGCTAGAATATATTTGATATTGAAACCAGCTAAAATATCTAGTGAAAAGATTTTTTCTCCCTTTACTCTTCTCTTCCTTAACAAGACAAATTGCTCTATTCTCATTTTTTAACTTTAGTTAAACTTCTTTGTTATCTACATGTGAATAATTGGTTTTGACAGCTGCTTCTAGTGTAACAAATATGAAGCAAAATAATGAGATACATTATGAGGAAAATACTTGCAGATCATTTTCTATTGTCAGTTGGAAGTTTTTAGCTTCATTGTGTTACGTCTGAATACTTCAGAGAGTTTTCTGTTTATACTGGTTGCTTATTACACCAGCCAAGGTCATGTGTTTTGGGCTTTTTTTTCTGTATGTGCAATAGTTCACGCACAGCCATTCTGAAGGCAGCTTTAATGGCAAGCGATGCTTTTTCAGCTGTGCCTTTTGTCCTGTTATATTTTGCATTGGTTATTAATTGACCATTAGCAAGTTTCCTGAAATTTTTGCTAGTTACTTTCCATGGACCAGTATACCCGAGAAATAAAGGGTGGCATGGATAAAGGGCAAGGGGCCATTGGGAAATAGAAGAAAGTTCTGAACTGAAACACAGTGGTTGGAATACTTGTTCCAATTTGAAAAAGAGAGGAGGTGTAAAGCTGCAGGGCTGGGAGATTCATAAGAAAGTTTTGTCACCAGACAGCAGGGCTAGATGCAGCCATTGCCTGGATGAGGCTTTTGCAGCTCTGGTTCTGTGACCCAGAACCAGGTTGTATTACATAGCACACAACCCGTCTGTGTAGCACTAATAGGAGATGTGTTCCTTCTCTTCCTGCCTTCTTTCTTCTAAATTTGTGACACGCTTATTCTCCTTTTGGTTTATTAACTAAATTGGAAGAGACTGCTTTAACCTGCCTGACTCTTTTGGCTCTGGGATTTCTTCTCCCTTCCTCTCCCTCCTTTTCATCTTGTTCCATGGCATCTGGTCCAGGAAAGAAAAGCTCTCTTGCTTTTTCTTAGCAATGTGACTGTTAATGGAATATTTCTAGTGTCAGCCCTTACCGCTTTTTATGAAAGCTGTGTAAACATCAACAAGGAGAGTTTGACTTGAATTCTAGGTAGTGTCAGAACCAAAATTTTGTTAGCTTAATTCTAATGTTTGGGATAGCTCCGAGGCATGGATAACACTTTCTTACACAGGAAGTCAGAAGTGCTTTTTCTTAGTATCCCTATGAACTGGAATATTATTTTATTCTTAATATTAACATATTAAAAACAAATAAATGAGGCTTCTTGTTTCAACTAAAGGCTGGTGGAAGTGATTCTGTCATGTTCTGTCCAAAATTGCATGCACATAATTTTCTGTTAGTTAATAGGGTGCTAAATTAATGATGAAAGCTTGCTACAGTTTTGATGCCTTGCATCCTAACTAGACCAGAGAGGAACTTGGGAGACCTGCTTCTGAAGTCTTTCCCTCTGCCACCATGTTTTTTCCACCACAGACATCACTGTATCTTTTTACGGAATTAGGAGGTAGAGCACATACATACAGGAACTTTGCATTAGATGCTACTGAGTCATGCTGTACAGGACTTCCACAGAGCCTCCTAATGTGGTAGGTATGAATTAATACAGAAACCTTTCACTCTGCTGTGTCTGTTGTGTTTAATTGTATTGCTTGTGGGTAGTATTCATTCAGGAAGCAGTTTCAAAGCTGTAGAGTAATTACGAAACTATCCTACAACCGGAGCTGGAGCACATGTATTATTTTAATTAGCTGAGGTAAACTCCTTGTCTAACACTTGACATAGTAATAATTAAATACGGACATAGTAAGTTTCCCCATAGGTTTGCATGCACAGTCATTCAAGTGTTGACATGACTCACTCACCTAGGCAGGTGTGCTCCTGTTCTGTGTGTGCAAGAGACAGTGTTACACAGCACTGGTTAGGGCTAGGTGCTGGCATCACTAAGGCTGGTGTGAACTCCTAGTCTTGAGACATAGCTGTGAAATTGTATATGAAGTAAAACATCAATTGTGCCTCATTCTCACTTGAATGTGGGCTTTACGTACATTCAGTATTCTCTCCTAAAGAGTCCTTAGTACCAAAAATTTGCTATGTGACTTCTCTGTTACGAATTTCAATTTTTTAGAAGAAGAGAAAAGGATGGTTAGAAGACCCAGCTGTACCAGGAGTTTTCAGGCTGTGAACAGGGACACCTTTCTGAATCTAAGTGAATTGGAAGATGATCTTCCTAGTTCCTTATTGCCTTCGCGGATTGGTAGATGGAA
This sequence comes from Rhinoptilus africanus, assembly GCA_013400135.1. Classification (NCBI taxonomy): domain Eukaryota; kingdom Metazoa; phylum Chordata; class Aves; order Charadriiformes; family Glareolidae; genus Rhinoptilus; species Rhinoptilus africanus. Next base: position 2,342 of record VXBO01002234.1, on the reverse strand, counting down.
TTCCATATCCAAGTGCCCCACAAACTTGATAAAGATGAGCTGGATGAAAATCCCAACAGTTAACTCGTTGAGGGGAGCCTGGCCTGTTTTGGCTGAAGTGTTACAGGGAAGAATCGTAGGAGCAGCTTTGCCAGCAGCTAAGAGTCAGGGTAGTTCTTGGCAGGGAGACAGCAAGCTGGGATTTATAACTTCTGTAGACACTGCTGCTTGCAGGGGGCACATCTGTCTGGACTCTTGCTGTTAACACTACACGGGAACAGATTTTTACAGAACACAGAATACAGGGAAAAAAATGTATAGCCAAACAAATAGCTGTTTACGGTAGAAATAATGATAGACGTCTTCTGCATAGTCAACTCCAAAAAATATTTTTTTAATTAATTTTTTAATACTTACTGAAATAGACACTAACATAGAGACATTTGTATTCACAAGGCATGAATATCTGTTTTCCAGATTCAGAATCATTCTAATGCCAGAGGCCAAAAATTTGCATAATTTTGGTTCTCATCCAAGACATCCAAACATTGTTTAACTGTAGCTTCTAAAAGCAACTACTGTGTCAGTAGAATTTATCATGGTGTCCTGTCTTTTCTGCAGTACCCCAGAATGTATAGAACTGCTACGCTATGCCTTAGAATAGGAGAATTTCTTCTGATTCCTATCCATAACTTGAGGAATGAAAATACAATCACAAATTTGGCTAAAATGCATTCAGGTCTCCCACTGATGAGTCTCTCTATTCATATTTTTATTTGTGGCTGTTTGAATGGTGAACAATTGTGTGAAAAAAAATTTCATAAACTAATTAAAAGCTGTGTAAAAATGCATGTAATTTTATGACAGATTAGCTAATCAAATATTCTGATGCTTGTATCAATGTTAAAAATAGGCAAAAATAAAATACTTATATCCCAAAAAGATCCATGTCATTTTTTCAAAATATGTCCTGATACCTTTAAATCACAGATTACTCACTGATTTACATTTCTAATAATTGTATTTTCTACTCGTTGGTCCTTACACTTGTTAATGCTCCCATTCAAAAAGCAGCCCAGCAAAGAAATAGATGAGCTGTGTGAATGCATGTCAGATCCTGGAGCTGTGAGTTTTCAGTAGTGCTATTCCTTGGAGGAGCATATAGTTCATGTACAGCCGTCTCAGCTGTTTAAAACAAATGGGTCCTTGAAATCAGTAGTTGTATTCTTCTGAGATCGCTTTTAAGCAGATACTGTATTATATTATAGTTCAATGCTAGGAACGGGTCCTTAGGAAAAGCTATTGTATGATTTTTATGTTGGGTTTTTTTTTTATTTGGCTTCGTTAGCCTTCCTTTGATTCTAGTCTCAGAAGGGGTAAGTTGTTATTCCCCCTGGTATTTCTAAGACCACGTGTGGCCTACATGTCTAGTTTTACTTTGGTATTGGAATCTAGCAGTTTACATACTATGTTTTTGACTTTTTTTTTCCAGAGCTGTCATATAAAACATAGTAAATCAGTGTACTGACAAAATGCGAATGAATTTATTTGGGGCAAAACTATCTCACTTCATTCTGTCCATTCTGTGATATTTCTGGTCTCTGAAGCTCTGCTACAGAGGACTTCAGCCTACAAAGTGTGTAAGTCTACTAGCTGTAACCCAGTTCCCTTTTTCAGTTCTTGGAAAGGTTGATGATCCATCTTACCAAGACACATGTCAGTTTTTTACAGATACTATTTATTTTTTTCACAGGCATTATTTTTTACTTGATCATCTCCATTTCTTTCTTTGAGAGGCAGCCTTTTTTAACAGGTGAGAGGATGCAGCCTTAGTGGAGAGGTTACTTCTTATTCCTTCTGTTTCTGGACTAGTGCAGAAGGTGTCTTGCGTGAAAGGGGCGAGGCAGTTTTGGCAGAAAATAAACCCTCTTGGCTTCTAACACTCCTCACCGAGGTGGGAGGCTAGGTGCAGCTAGGTTTAAATTCTGAGTGATGCCCAATTCACCACTATCAGTCCAGTCGCGTTTAACCTGTTTTAAACTATCACGATTTGGATTCACTGAGAGCGGCCTGCACCATCAGTCTAGTTGTGCTCATGAGCTAGCACCACCACCCTCGAACCTGTGGTCACGTTCAGTGAGAACTCAGNACTGAAACAATACCAACTGGAAGTCATGCCAGCTGCAGCCATGTCCCACCTCAAAGCCTTTTCTCTGATGTGTGGTGAATGCTATACTTTTTGCAGTTTTAGCCAATTTAGTAGTTATTCCACAGTGTCACGTGGCTACTTCAGTGCCACACTGTGTGAGATGGCCTGTACTATATTTAGAATCATAGAACCATAGGGGTTGGAAGGGACCTCT
>VXBO01002233.1:68317-135723 GCA_013400135.1 Rhinoptilus africanus | reverse complement strand
TTCTGTGATTCTGTGATTTAAGAAGGATGTGAAGGTTCTTGAATCTGTTCAGAGGAGGGCAACAAAGCTGGTGAAAGGGCTGGAAGGAATGACCCATGAGGAGCAAGCTGAGGACTTCGTGCTTTTCTGGTTCGGAGAAAAAGAGGCTGAGGGGCAACATCATTCTTCTGTACAGCTTCCTGGGGAGGGGAAGAGGAGGTGGAGGTTCTGGTCTCTCCTCCCTGGGATCCACTGATAGAATGTGTGGGAATGGTACAAAACTGTGCCAGAGGAGGTTCAGATTGGACACTAGGAAGCATTTCTTTACCAAGAGGGCGGTCAAACACTGGAACAGGCTTCCCAGAGAGCTGGTCAATGCCCCAAGCCTATCAGTGTTTAAGAGGCATTTGGAAAATGCCCTTAATAGCATGCTTCAACTTTTGATCAGCCCTGAATTGTTCAGGCAGTTGGACTAGATGACCATTTTAGGTCCCTTCCAACTGAAATAGTCTATTCTATTCTAATCTGACATTAGGACATTAAGTAAAACTGAAGTATTTTTTGTATGACTTCATATGATATGTGATAAATGTTTGTTGTTGTAGTGGGCATCTTTCTTGGGTTTTTGGGGTGTTTTCATGATTTTTTATTATTATTATTATTTTGTCACTTTTAAAGAGTTTAAACCAGAAGGAATGAAGCATCACCTACATTCCCCACCACCACAAAAGGAATATGGTCAAAGGAAACCATCATATCTGTTGGTTCCTGAAAGTAGTCATTCTCTTTCAGATGTTAAATTAACTATAATTTCTATCACAAGGAATCATTTTTAGATGAAAATATCCTGATACAATTTATCAATTTTTAAGCCTGTTTTTTTTATACATTGGTCTGTTTCTGATTATCTTATGTTCCTTTAAATTAGAACTCTGTATATGCCCAGTGATAACTCCCACCTACTGCAAAGCCAGCAACATGTCAGACTGATAATCTATTAAAATATACCAGTCATTAAAATTCAGGAGAAATTCCCATCTATTTTACATGCATTGTAAGCCTTATTATTATCAAAGTGGTATGATTCTTTCACTATTACAATTACTATTACAGGGAGTGTACAGTTTGTGATTAAAAATGACAGATAGGGCAGCATATATCATTGAATATTGACTTTGTGTGATTCCAAGATAGATGTGTGGAGGATTTCAAAATAGTCTATTAATAATAAAGGATTTCTTTCTCCCATGGTAGAGCCATAGGAAAGTAGGAGACAGGGAAGGTCAATGTGACATTGACAATCATTGTAAGTGGAAGTCTGCTAAAATAAAACACAACATGATGCTGAGATTAAATAGAAGCTCTTGATTTAGAAGCCTTGTACAGTTGTTGAAGGCAGTGAAGATTACAGACTTTATCTTATACTGAAGAAATCTATGTGTGACATGTTTGTTATTCACAACTGAAATCCATAAAAAAAAATGTAGACCTTTCTGCATTAGTAGAAACGTTTAAAAAAAGAGAGTGAGTCAAGGATATCTAAAATGCATACTAAGACTCATAACTAGGAAATCAATACATTTGTAAGCCTTTTGATTTTTTTTTTAACTTGTAGAAAAATATACTTTCTATTAGGAAGGGGGAAAAAAAAATCTCCTAATCTTTACTGATATATTTCAAGAAGCTCCAGTGTATAGTATATTTCTATCAACCAGAATGAAAATGTTTAGCTATCTCTTGGCAGGAGACATTATATATGTCAAGAAAATGTTATTACTTCTGATTCTACTGAAATCAGTAGGTTTGTGTTTACTTTCTGTTTGGTCAAGTTTGATCAAGTGCTTGTACTATTCATCCATTTAAAGTATTCATATGAAAGTTTTAGCAAAATTATTTCCTTTGTACATAGTATCTTGAGTATTTTTCAGATCATTATAAAAAAGCAAGTAGACATACTGGGGCAAGTGGTTTCAGAATGAAATTGCTCACAGATGGTTTGATGACTTGTGCTTCTGAAGTTAGAGCACTGGTAAGTGTTCAGGATCAAAGTCCTGTTGAATAGCTGCATGAGCTATAGAATGGGGAACAAGTGGAAAATAAAAGCACAGCCTGCTGTGAGTAATATTAGTTAGATGTTGCCTACATAGCACAGAATTCACTTACCAAAGGTACTTTGAAAGCCAGATGTACAATTGTTGTTTTTCACTGTAATTCTAATACACACAAGCATCTAATGAGGGAAATTATTTTAGGCATTTGTTATTTAAGGGTCTACTTACTCCTTCAGTGCTCTCACCCTATTTTTCCTGTGACTATGCTCTAATTTGGTTACTTAAATGGTCTGGATTAGAGGAAACAAAGAGAAGACATCCTTCCTCTGACTGCATTCAGCCAAGACTCGGGCACGCCTTTTGCATGTCCAGGATATGTAGAACTGCTTTATTAGCTCTTTAGATAATTGTTGAGAATGTGTTATTTTTTTTTCAAGAATGATTGTGGTGCTCCAATGTTGGGTTTTTTTTTCTTTGGGTGTTTTTGAAATAATTTCTATTTACATTTCTTTTATAGAAGCAGCAGACATTGCTTTTCATCCAGATAAGATTAAAGTGAGAAATTAATTTCTGATGGGGGAATATGCTTTTCTTTTTTTTTAATAAAGACTTGGGGTTTTTTAGGTATGAAAAGCATTTAGACAATCATTTTTTCACGGAATGAACAGATAGATACAAATAATATAATTTTCTAAAGATACAGCTATTTTTTACCCTAAGTAACTATATGTACTTATTTAAGGATTTCTACTGTCTTATTATTTGGTCATCCACTTAAAGCTTAAGGCATTCTTTAGTGAAGAATTAAGCAACAGATTAATTAGATTTAAGCCAACATATACCTGACAATCTCCAGTCTTTGTCATCTCTAGAAGATTGTACATTCAGAATCTTTTAGTGACTTTTTCCCTCACTTGTCTGAAATTGCATGTTAAACTGAAATTAATTTGCAAGCATAGAATTTTGACTGCTAGGATATTGAAGAAGAGAAGAAGAAATTCTCAAAATTTAAAAATTATAAATCATAACATCCCTCCTCATCGGTTAATGGTAGTAATGAAATATTTAAGACAAAAAGTGGGGACTATCTCAGTCAAACACAACAAATTTTACATATTTAACTTTTCTTTCCTCTTTATTTCAGAACTTTCATTAATAGTATTAAATCTGCATTAAATTTATGTCTTCTCATGCAATAATACACAGGATATTAAATACCGAACTTCCTTGTCACTGTTAACAGGAGAGACAATTCTTGATATTACATAGGGACAGTCAACTTTTAAGTACAAGCACCACAAATATTGTGTAAATAATGTATTTTCCTTATATAGAATCAAATTATGGTTTTTATTTGAGAGATCTTATTTCTTTTTTCTTTTATAAACTCTGTGACATATTAATATAAATTACACAGCTGCTATTATACATATACATTATCATATGGATGTTTCATAAATACTATATTGTAGGGTTTATTTTGTCTTCACTAGGGATTTATCTTCTCTTTTTCAAACTCTAAAATTATGGCAACAAAAGAGAGTGTCCTTTGAAAGCTTCTGTGCTTTCACTTGATTGCTGAGTGACTTCCGTTCGTTGTCCATGTGGTGCAAGCTGTGATGTGTTAAAACTCCTACTTCCATACTCAACTGTTAGTAAAAAAAAATAAATATTGAGTTTGGGCTCCTAATGTGGCTGTTAAATATAACAGAATCTAAAGTACGATACTATTTTCTGAAAGGAGACTAGAAGTATCAAAAAGCATGATTGAAACACAGACACTATCTGACTTGAACTTCTAAGGTAATGCATTTTAGAGGGTCTTTAAGCATAAAATTACTTAATGATTTTGCTCTTCCTCAGGAGTTCTAATGAAAGTGGCTGCAAAACTTTTGGAAGTTACCTTAGCTTTTCTTTTCAAAATCACCTACAATTTAATGACCTCCAAACCTCTTTTATTGCAGAGCTGAAAATGACAAGTTTCTCTAAGGAGAACACTAATTCAGTGTGATAGCACAATCTAAAAGCAAACTAAGCTGACATAGTAATTATCAGCTAAAAGATCAGAGGGTCAGCTTGTTGACAGTCTTGTTGCAGCAGACGAGAAAGGGAATAAGCAGGAAAAAGCTCCAAACCTGCTATAATCATCAGTTTGAGGTGCAAAAGGGAAGAAAAAGTGAGTGGAAATGAGAGCATCAGTAATTTGCATTGTCAGTGTGGAGCAGAGTTGTCAAGAAAAACTTGGCACTAACCACATCCAGAAATAGTCTGGGCTGTTGTCTCCACGGCACTGTAATTCTGGTTACAGGCAGCATAGCCTTAGGCAAGTCTTACTCCTCTGCTCCTCAGCGGAAAGTTTTGAAAGATAGCCAGCCAAGACTGAGTCAGATGAATATGAAGAAGACTGCAAACTGTTGCAAGAAGCTTGGGTTGCTGCTTACAGATCTCAGTAAAGCTATTTGCAGGAATGTAAGATTTATGCAAGGATGTTAGGAGTATAGTTGGGAGTGGTGAGAAAAACTTCCATAAAAATAAATACCTGTTAATAGATATTCAATAGAAAACTGTTGTTTAACTTTGATTCATTGATTAATTGCATTATTATTACCTATATGATCTTGCATGCAATTTAATAGCCTCAGTAAAAATGCAGTGGTATTGGATGTGATTATGTTTTTCCATGGTCAAGTTTATTAAGGAAAATTATGGGTGTCCATTGTCTTTCCAGGATTTTTGATTAAAATGTTTGTTCTTAAAGATAAAACAAAGGTTGCTAACAGAAAAACAGAAAGTAAGTAATGCACGAATTTTTATCTTGAAAGTGATATTACCAGCATCTGGACATTTTCCAAATATTATCAATGATTCCTCTGATGACAGTTCCATATATCACAGTGAGCAATAACCAGTAGAATCTTCTTTGGGAAGACTCTGATAATTTTGTCAGTATGCAGATTTACAGTATCTGGTAGACTACATCTGAGATTTGTAACCCATCATCATCTGTGCTGATACATCCATATTACACAGAGAAGCTTGCCGACTAGTCTTACTTTCAGGGACTAATAAAAAGCCCTGGAAGCCTATAACCTGAATAGTCCTTGATGAACAGGTAAAAACTGCTGTAAATATAACTTTTATGAACATTTAGCTGGTCTTCAACGAATGCTTATTTACCAAGAAAAGGATGCTTACTGCATTGTCATTGATGCACTGTGAATTAAAAATAAGCCCTAGGCACTACAACAGATATTAGAAGGTAATGATAGAACATCAACCAATGTATTATATTTTATGTTGATATTCATGGAGGAAATACAGATTATAAAATGAAAGATATATTGGAAAAAACTTTTTCTTTTTTGTCATGGTTGTTAAAACAAGATATATGAAGTCAATGCAAGGATGTACATACATAAATCTTTATGTGGGTGAATTTTATGTTTTCTTCTAATGAACGTATCAATACTAATCAAAACAACTGGTGAATTTGTTTTATACAGTAAGCCTGCATGCACATGATAAGGATCATGATTTTTTTTCTATTGGGTTAAGTAGTGAAACTGGTTATCTCTGTTGGGAAACATGAGTTCTAAAAGCATTTTAATTCTATCAGAAAGCAGCATAAACCAGAAGGTGAAAATGAGAATAAAGTAAAAAAAAAAAATTCTGCTTATAAAGTGCTGTGCAATTTAAAATTGTCCTGCTAACAAGAGAGAAAAGGGCTGAAATAGCCCAATAGGAAAAGTAAGTTCTGTCTCATTCTGTAATACCACGGGAAGAGTGAAAAAATCAGATCTATCCAGGACTACATTTGACAGGGATAATGAAATGAACCTAAAAATATGGTGGTATAGACACATTTTTTTACTCTCATTCTGTTAATTGTTGTGCCTGGTACTTCTTTCCCTATCCCTACAAGCATTCATGCACATATGTTTTCCCTCTTTCTTTCATCATAAACCCTCAACAAAAAAAAAAGAATATGTTCAAGGACTTGCTAATCTGTTATGCATGCAAATCCAAGAATGTTGTGATTGTATTGCTAATAACGGTAGCACTTTTCTGAGCTGTCTATGGAGCAACTGTTGCACAAGTTCAACTTGTAGTTATCTAGCAAGCTTACTGTGTATATAGTGTCTCAGGATATTTCATCTGTACCTCATAGTTACTACACTTTTGACACAATTTTACTGAATTCTGAATTGTTACTGAGTCAAGGTACCATCTGAAAAGTTTTCTAAGCAGATGTTTAGATAGATCCTGGGGGTAAGACATAGCTCAGTACAATGAGTACTGGGGAGAGTGAACAGATGTATGGCAACTTCCATTGTACCTGAAAAGAATTTGCATTACTCTGCTGTTTGCTTGCATTAAGTGGATTAAAAGGAGTATAAAAATAAGCTGCATTCCATAAGACTTTGAAATATTGCGTTCACCTAGAAGATAGAACAGGTTTTTTTGTATTGGAGCTTGTTATCAGAAACAAATGAATTAGCATTAAAAATGCCTTTAAAATGCCAGGCACATGCCCAGGAAATAACTTGCAGCCAGTGAGAAGAAAGCTATAGTGATTTTATTGTGAAGAGAAAAAAAATATGCAGCAAACAACACCAACACATACACACACACACACACCCCCTATATATCTCAGAAAGCATAATTTCTCACTGTTCTCAGGAGTTAGCAATAACAGTCATGGAAGCTGAGTATGACCTCAGAACTAAGATGATTCCAGCAATAGCAGAGAAACAGGTCTTCACAACACATTTAGAGGAAGAGCATGAGAACTGGTTGTTTCGACTTCGCAGATGCCAGTGCCTCCCTGTACACCTGCCAAACTGCTTACACTGGAATGCTCTAGGACTGTCACAGCCTAAAGAAAAGATGTTTTTACAGAGCCATTTCTGTCATTTTTTCCCCTTCTAAAGCCAGGGAAATCTAAGTCAGTTTTTGTATCAATTTTCTTATTCAGATAGATACTTTTGCTGAATTCTCTTCAGCCTTTGGATCTCAGGACTTGCAGACTATGCTCTTGTATAGCTCAGATCATCAAGTAATATACATTTTCCCTGGCATTTGTCCTGATATTATGTATTGAAAGCCTGTTCCAGAAAGATATCAGTCTGTTGAAATTTTGTTTTAAAAAATGGATTTCATAGTACTTCCCGGGTAGTTTTCTTTCTATAGATAAATTACACAGTTTAAAAAAAAATGTACATTTATTTCCTATTTGTGTTTGCCTAGATTTATCTTCCAGTCATTGGTCCTTGCTATGCCTTATTCTGCTAGACTAAAGAGCTCTCTACTGTTCAGTATTTCTTCCTCACGAAGGCACTTAAATCTATGATGAAGTCAACTCTCACTCCTCTTTTTGAAAAACTAGATCTAGTGAGCACTCATGAAAAGAAAAATAAATAATCCTAAAGCAGAGATTCAAGGTGTTACATTTCAAGTTTGATGTTTCTGGCAATCTAAAACAGCTTCTTCTAATAGGAAATGTCAAACTACCTTATCAGTTCTGCTTATAATTTGACAAATAGTAAAGTACAATTGAAGTCCTCTGGAAATAACTTTTCCATACATGATTACAAGTGAATTGGGTTAATACTGAACTTGGACAATGGGAATTTAATTTCCTGACTTTAATGCATTTAATTTCCGAAACAGTTATGGTTGGTTATGTACTTCTTTTGTATATGCCTTTTCATTCTGGTACCAAAGAATAAATTTTACAACAAAATATAACTAAATCTATGAAGGCTGGAGTAGCAATATATATCTATTGTGTCCTTTTGAATGGTTACTAATAAAATGAGGGGAGGATTATAATTCTTATCACAGACCCAGAAATGCTGCAATATAGTGTTGCTGTAACGGAAGTAACTGAATGCCTGAGGTGTATTCAAATAACTTACAGTGATAAAAATAAGGCATTTTACAGAGATGGTTGCAATCACAGTGTACATAATGGTAGGAAAGGAATGGATTACTGCTGCATCATGTGGTCAGGCGAATGCTTTGCATTATTTCTGGAGGTAAGTCAGAAATGTTTAGAGTACCTGTTCTGATAACTCTAAACCTCCATTTCCTATCAGAAAGTAGGATATGAGTATTAACATCCGTACTAATTTGATCCCTTTTCCTGCAATTATTTATGAATGTATTCCACTTCTTTACTCTATAAAACTAAATATATTCAAAGGTAATTCATATGTTTGATCATTACAAAAAAACCCCAATGTGTTCATTTCCCATGTCATTAAGTCATCATTTAGTGATGATTACTACTGATTTCAAACTGAATGTTGTTTCCACATTTTTTTTGTTTTGTTTTGCTTTCAATTGTGGTACTTGTAATTATGCAAGAAGCTAGGCCTTAATATTCTATCTTATAATTATAGATCATGACTCTTGCACAATTGTTATATCCAGTACAAGTTTTTGAAACAAATGAGGCAAAACTTACCCAGTGTCCTGGTTCCGGCGGGGACAGGGTTAACTCTCTCCAGCCCGGGGGTATCAGTATTCCATCCCATGGGAGCCAGGCCCTCCCTGAGCTGCCGAGAGGGGGCGGGAAGTCGCCGCTTGGAGTGGGTGGGGGCGTCCTGGGTCGGGTTGGTGAGTGGCAGTTCCCTGACCGCGTTTGTGTGTTCCTCTGTCCTTGTTATTGTTGTTGTTTTTGTATTACCTTTGCTGTTCTATTAAATTGCCGTTATCTCAACACACGAGTTCTGCCCTTTTCTTGTGCTTCCCATTCTGGGAAGGCTCAGAGCGAGCAGCGCGTGGTTCTTTGTTGCCGTCTGAGGCCAAACCACCCAGAATGAAAATGGTATTTGTTACAGTTATCAGTCACAAAGGGAATGAGTTGATTGACAAGATCTTAAAAATTATACCTACAGGCAGAGAGCAGGCCACCTACATACAGTGGCTAATTCACTCGGCTCATTTTAAATTTCTGCAATGCTCTGGGGAGACTATGTCTTTCAGAATGGTCTCACATTTATTTAATTGGGCCAGGCAGATTCCAAGCGATTCGCAATGGGAACTGATTGTGATATTTTTCATTGGGTATGAATGTAATTTTGCAGTAACACCGCAAGCAGATTCCAGTCTCCAGTCCCTATTCTTTGATATAAAATCAAGTAGTTATAAGCAGTGCTAGTTTTGAAGGTGATATTTCAAACCAGAATCTCTGGGGTACAGTTATTTTTATGATTCTGATTTGTATATGGTTTCTATTTAATCCTGATAAGTCTTTAATGGGTATTTTTAATGTGACTTACCATTAGTAAGCACAGAGTAATGCTTACAGGTGTGTGTCTTATTAAAAAAAAGAAATTCAGACTAAATTTTGCATATTTTGTCAGGGTCCGTGACAATGGGGCATTGCCTTTTTGTGGGTTTGGGGGTTTGACTGTGTTTTATTTTGAAGTGCTATGAAAAAGGAATTTCAGCCCCTCTCATGGATCGTCATAACATGTAACAGCTTCAGATAAGAATCACTAAGAACATGTTATCAGGTAGGAATCACTAAAAACACGTTAACCTGTTGTCCTGGATGATTTTCTCCCTCAATTCCTGCAGTACTCCAGGCCTTCTGACTTAGAAGGACACTTCCCATGGGATGTTCCTCATCTTTAGTCTCATCCTGCAAAATACAATGCAGTATAAAAGGTGGTAATTATCCTCAGACAATTGTCCTACCCAGTGTCTTTGCTTTGTATTTAGTTAATAAATCAACCTCTTTTTCCTGATTGCTTACTGTTTATTTTCAGTTTCTTTTGGCCACTTACATTAGCTATCATGGAACAAGGCTTTTTGCAGTACCCACTTAGCTGGTTTAAAATATAGCACAGTTTCTCTTCATTGCACCTTGTGCTCATCTGTAGCTTTTGTGAAATCTGTATTTCTTAAAAGGTCTGGGAAAGAAACCTTCTTACAACTGCCTGACTTATGGATTTATTTTTGCTGTCATCAATGCAGGAGGCACTAGGTTATTAAGCTTTGCTCTAGCTTGTGCCCTCTGATTGATATGATTGTGTCGGGTTTAAAATTCCATCCTGTCAAGTCTTGTAATGCTTGTTGCTGCCAGGCAGTGGCTTGTGTAGAGTTTAGATAAGATATATTGCTGCTTCATTTTGTTATATCATTGAAAGTACTGTTTTTTTCCTCAAGAAAGAGGGAATTGGAGTAATGCTGTAAAGGTGAAATCCTATTGAAGTCAATATGAATCCCAGTTTCAATGAGGCCAAAGACTTTTACCTTGTGTATTGACATGTTCAGTGATATTTTAATATATTTTCACTGGTCATAATTTTTTCTTTTTAATTTGCTTTCATTTTGGTTTTAATTCTGTCTTTTCTACTATGTAGCTGTGAAATCATTTAGTGTGAAGTCTGTGTCTCATTTATTGATTTTGTATATGTAATTTACATAACTGATCCTCTGTACAATGTGTATATAGGTGGCTGAGCTTCTTGTTGAAGTTCTCTAGATTAACCATTTTTAGGTTAATTTATGTGAATCGTGATTTTTACTTTGATTGCATGATCTTTTCCTTTAGTTGGCATATACAGGATTCTCAAGAATGCATTCTATATTTGAGGGGGAAAAAAAGAAACATTACAACCACTAGCATCAGCAATTTTCTGAATCAGGGAATGAAAACGTAGCACCTAAATTACAATTCTCTTGACTGTTTATTAGCAGAGTAGGTAGAAAAATCTATTTATCTAGCCGGGTAACTCTTAAGTGGAGAGTTTTTAACTTGTGGAAAAGATATAAAAAATGTATCGTATATCACATCTATTATTTTCTCTTTCTTCATCAAAGTAATATTGGTCTCTATAAAGGTAAAATAAGTAGAGAATACTTAGAGGAATAATTGAGTTGATAAATATCCTTCATTAAAGGAAAGATTGTAACTCATGTTCTACTTCTAAAGGTCAGAGCAAGTGTTAAGAGCTCTAAACCTTCTCATTTGGGGTTGAAGAACTTCTTCCAGTTTCCACACTAAAAAGTCCTAGAGTGTAACAGCCATAAGAAAAGTCTAGATACAACATGGACTAACAGCATAGCTTTCACAATTGCTCATAGACATATCTGAAAGGCAGATATAACTAAAAACTTCTTAAACGTTCAGTCCTAAGGCTCAGAGAAGCAAGAGGAAGACAGCTTAGCATCTCAAATCAGATTTTGCCACTACTTGTTCATGTTCCTGTTCTCTTGGTCTGTAGTTGCATAGTAAGATTCTTTGTATGAGGTTTATGTTGAAATAATTTCCAATAGTTTTGCAGCAGACTGTGATAAAGCATTTAGTTTGTACTGCTAATAATCACATTGTGAATTGCAGCTTCCATCTGAAAAAAAAACCAACCTTCTGCCTTATGAGATCTGTTGGATATTACAGATCAGTGAAAATAAAAACTAAAAAAAATTCTCTCATTACAGAGTTGCAAAAATGCAGTCATTTATATTAAGATATGCAACTATAACTGATAAAATTACAAAATTACAGAACAGTTGAAGTTGGAAGATCACCTAGTTTAACCCTCCTGGTCAGAGCATGCTCAGTAAGAGCAAATTTCTTAGGGCTGTGTCAGTCAGGTTTTTAATATCTCCAAGGATGAAGATGCCACAACTTCTCAGGACAACCTGTTCCACTTTCAATCACCCTTAAAGTGAGAAAGTTGTTTTCATGTTGAAATGAAATTTCCTGTGTTTCAGTTTGTGTCCATTGCCTCTTGTCCTGTCTCTGGATACCACTGAGAGGCTCTCTCAGTCTCTTCTTCTATGGTGGAAGCTCCAAACCCTTAATCCTTTTCATGGTTCTTCACTGGACCTGTGCCAGTATGTCCATGTCTTTATAGCATGGAGCCCAGAACTGGATACAGCACTCCAAACATGTGTCACCTGTTCTGAGTAGAGGGGAAAGATCGGCTCCCTCGGTCTTCTCACAATGATCTTCTTAAAGCAGCCCAGGATGCCAATCCTACCTATGCTGCTAATACTGCAAGGCTGTGTTCAAATCACTTTAAACTTGGTGCCCACCAGGACCCCTAGATCCATTTCTGCCAAGGTGCTTTCCAGCTGTTTGGCTATCAGTCTGTCCTGGTGCATGGGATTGTTCCTGTCCAGAGGCAGAACTTGAGATTTCCATTTATTGAACATCACAAGACTCCTCTCTGCTCATTTATTCCAGACAGTGGGTAGTACAAACACCTGGTCTAACAATCCTACCTTCCAGTTTTGTATCATCTGCAAACTGTACCCTGTATCATTGTCTAGGTCATTAATGAAAATGCTAAAAAGTATTGGCATCAGTACATATCCATGGGGTACACCACTAATGACTGGACCCCAGTTAGGCTTTGTGCTGGTAATCGCAATCCTCTGGGACTGACTTTTTGGACTGTATTCAATCCATTTGTCAGGTCATTACTTCATTAGGCAAGGCAAACAGCATCCACTGCTCTTCTTTTATCCAATAAGCTAGCAATGTCATTGTAGAAAACTACCAGGTTTGTCAGGCAAGATTTCACTTTCATAAATCCCTGCTTACTACTCCTAGTCATGTTCTTGTCTCAATACAGTTAGAAATGGCTTGCAGGTGGATTCATGTCATCACCTTCCCAGGGACTGAGGTAAGGCTGACTGGCTTGTCATTCCCCAGATCTTTCTTCTTTCCCTTCAAAACAGGAGTGATGTTTGCTTTCTTCCAGCCCTGAGGAAGCTCTCCCAACTGACATGACTTTTCAAAGACCATCAATATTGGCCTTACAATGGCATCAGCCAGCTCCCTCAGCATTTATGGGTGCAGCCCATCAGGTACCATGAATTTGTGTATGTCCACTTTGTTCAAATAAACCTTATCCTCCTCCACAAAGGATGTGCTTTTCTGTCTGACCTCAAATGCCTGGGATTCCTGAAGATAAATCTGACTAGTAAAGACCAAAGCAAATGAGACATTGAGTATCTCATCCTGTTCCATGTCCTTTACTCTCAGGTCCCCTGCCTCACTGAGTAGTGGACCCACATCTTCCTTTGTCTTCTTTTTACAGCTTTTTTACCTCTAGAAGCTCTACTTGATGCCTTTCAAATCCGTCACCAGACTTAACTCCACATGGACTTTGGCTTTCCTAACTGGATCTCTATATGCTGTTTCTATATTCCTGCTGGCTCAGCTGCCCTGATTCCATCCGTTGTATACTTCCTTTTTATGTTTGCATTTAGTGAGGAATTCTATTTTCTTCCGTGCATGGTTTTTGCTTGGCACTTTTGCTTGATTTTCTGCTTGTTAAGATGGATCTTTCTTGAGCTTGGAGAAGGTGATCTTTGAATATCAGCCAGATGTCTTGGACCTCTTTTCTCCAGAAGTGTATCCCATGGGAATCCAAAGTTTTCTTTCCTGAGGCTCTGTGATCCTGCCTTTTGCCTTTCTTTGATCTCTTGCAATCCTGAACTCTACTGTCTTATAGTCACCACAGCAAAGGCTGCCCCTCAGCCTTCATATCCCTGATCATTTCTTCCATGTTTGTAAATATGATGTCCAGTAGATCACATCCCTTTGAAAACTTCTCCACTCACTTTATCCAGGAAATTATCACCAACACATTCCAAGAACCTTCTGGATTGCTTGTGACCAGTTGTGTTGCCCCTCCGCAGGTATCAAGTGATTGAAGTCACCCATGAAAACCAATATCTGCAAACGTGAGCTCTGAAGAAGGTCTTACCTATTTCTTCCTGATCAGACAGTTGGTAGGAGACACCCACAACAATGTTGCACATTTCAGTCTGCCCACTAATCCTTGCCCTTAAACTATCAGCTGGCTCACAATCCATTCCAAGGCAGATCTTCCTGCATTCCCACTGATCTCTCATAAACGGGGCAACTCCCCATCCCTGCTGTCCCTGCCTGCCCTTCCTAAAAAGCCATTTTTCTTTGATGCCAATGAAATCATTGCCCTGCAACAGCACACCAAGCTCTAATTCCTCCTGTTAGTTCCCCATGCTGCATGCATTGGAGTACAGGCATTTTATTTGGGCACCAGTCATGCTGATTTCACAGAAAAGCATAGTCATGCTGATTTCACAGAAAAGCATATCCTCTGCATAAGAGCTTCCCTTGTAATGCTGTCCTCTTGGCACTTCCTTATTTGTGTGCCCCATTCTACCTTATTTTGTTATTGAACAAAACCATCTAATAATACACAAATAAAAACAGAAATCCAATGAATCACGGTCTTCTGAAGCCGTCTAAATAATTTTTGCTTAAATATTAGCAGCTAGCCCCAGCAAAAAGGTTTGTTCCAACTGATAGGAATTTCGCAGCCGAATATTTCAATTCACAGTTTAAAGCAATATCTAGTAATGAAAAGCAATTTTTTTCTAGCTAGGCTATGAAATAATTCAGGAGCAGATCAAGGTTTAAGTTTATTATATGAATATAAAATTATATAGAGGTATATAAATATCTATGTACATACAAGTGCAGAACAGGAGAGTTTTAGATTGTCAAGATGCATTAAGCAGTCTCTGTCTGATGAATAATTTATAAATCCTAGACAGAGCAGGCACACTCAGTCACAGAAATCAGACAAAACTAACCAGAGTGAGGTGATGATCTTCTGTGCATTATATGCAGCCTCAAAACAGTTCTTTTCCACAAGCTCTTGTGGTTTCAGAGCTTTTGCTCTCCAGGTAGGTTAGCAATGCCACCAACACATGGATTATTATGCCGTTTCAATATCCACAGACTCTGCAGAGTTCTTTTTTTTTTCCACAGTATACGGTTTTGTAAAGACATTGAATTAGATTGTGCAATGAAATGTAAGACCTTTTAGACCTTTACTTAACAACAGGTTTTAGTGTTACTAGGGCCTATGGCTGCTTTTCTCCCTCTTTAAAATTGAATGGTCAAACATAAAAAGGAGAAAGGAAAAGATTTTCAAACTACATAATCCATAATCTGGTGATAGCAGGCTCATTATAAAAGAAGGATTTCTTACAGAAATAAAGAACATACACTAGAAAGATCCATTTTGCAACTGTTCAGACACCTTCTAACAGGAAATTGGTGTAAAGCAATAATTCTAAAATAAGCTGTACAGCAATGCTTTTGTTGTTGGTTAGCCATATCATCTGTTACATGTTTAAATCTGTTAAAAGGCATTCTGCAGAAAGATAATTATGATCTTGATATGTTAATTGACACTTTAATTGTTTTGATCTTTTTGAATAGATAGCCATAAATAAAACATTCCTTCCCTTTTCTCTGCTCCTGGAAGAATATTTTAGCCAAAGATAAGATAATTTGTTGTCTTAATACAATTGCTTTGGGGTTATTACCATGTAGCTCATGGTAATGAGCTCATGGTCTGTTAATAGAGTCGGACAATCTCAGCCAAACAGATCTGCAAAACATTGCTTTAGAATGTGCCCAAATCAGAGGACATTCTACTGTCTGCTACACCAGGAAGAGACTTGGAAATATTCATCTTCTCTTTCTCTATTCTTATTCAACTATTTATACTGCAGAATACCTATAAAATATTTACTTTGTTCACTTGTGGAATTAATGGCAGTGAAAGGTGAAGGGGGCTTTGGGCCTGCCTTAATTCTCACCTGTTCTTCCATTCCATACTGTCAATGCAATCTGCATTCTTCACAGTGGAAATGTAAACTATGCTAGAGCAATGGCAGAAGGTTAAGAGCTAACACCTAAAACTTGCCTCTGTGACAAGTGCCACAGCTCTCTTGTGCATAAAGGGCTGCCTGCAGCTGGAATAGCCCTGCAGTGGCTTCACTTGCAACGAGGAGTTTGACACCTACAAGGTACCGTGCTTGCTGGAGCGAACTGGGATAATTCTTGCTCCTTAAGAAAATCTGTTCCCTTCCCATGACTTACTGTCTCATGTGGAGGGAAAGCTCAGTCTTCACATTTACATTAGTGCTGTATCAGTCCTTAACTAGTCTGTCATGCTAGGACAAGTGGAGGGAGAAAGACTTTGCTCCCTCCCTATTTTACCTAACAGTCTGTTATGAAGGCAATGTCTCTGAAATACCTGGATTCCTTCCTTTTAAAATAATCTGTGAAATAGAATTTTGAATTACAAGTGAGGAGGGACTCTTGGAGATGTTTATTGCTGTCCAGAGAGTGTTGAGAATCGTAATATAATTTATCACACCTAGATTTTTTTGCAGTGTGGTTTTGTTTACTTTCCCACCACTACCACCACCACTACAGGGTACTGATCTATGATATTTTTTTGGCTTATTAAAAGGTGCATATTTGTCAATAGTGAAGGTGACAGTTTAAAAACTCACACTATTCTGCATTCTTTTGTTAGAATGGTAGAAGTTTAGTGAGAGAAAACTGAACATATAAATCTGCAGCCATATGAAACATAATTACATCATTTTCTTCAGTAAAAAAAGAAATCCAGTAGTGTTTAAAACCTGTGAAGGTCAAATATATTTCCTTCAGAAAATAGAAATCAAGTCCCCATAAAGCAGATAGTCACTAAAAAAAAAAAAATACTAGATTTTTAAGAGCTGAGACAAAATTTGAAAAAGCAAACATCTGAATATGTGAAAACAAATTTCTTGCAATTGTACGAGAATTGGGATGCCTATATCTGATACAGGGAAAAAAGGTGCATAGAACATTGCAGTTTTGCAGCTCCCTTCCCTGGTGTTTCATTATTAATGAGATTCTTCAATGACATTTGTCAGTAGCAAATCTTCAGTAGTAAACCAGGTTGGTTTGAAAGTATATAGGAAAAAAATGTTTCTAACCAGGCCAGAAGAGTATTTTATAGTCAGGGTGGTAATAGTAATCCATTCAGTCTACAAATCATTTGCACCACAGTCTTTCAGCTGCTCTTACACTGCCCTACAAGCAGCTTCAACCACTTTTGTTCATAAGACACACAGTCACTTTTGTTAATAAAAGTGAGAAATTGCCAAATTATATCAGGGATGCTGTGAGAAATTAATTGCAGCAACAAGTAACATAGATCAGATTTTATATATTAGTTTTTGAGGACAAAGCGATTTTTTCCAGTCTCAGCGGAGACTGGAAAAATCAACCTCGGCAACCAGGTCTGGAAACTGCCATAGCAGTGGCTGCATAGGCTGCCGTAGCAATCAAGTTGAAGATTCCTACCCGCTATAAGCTATCGGCGTTCAAGTTTCACTTACAGGCTCTGACTAGTCTAAAAATTATTTTATTCTTCCCTGCAAAATGGCATACCTCTGTTAGAAAGGATGGTGTGCTCTGCCCTCTCAGCCCGCAGCTTTTAAGGGACAAAGGTGCTCACCACCTCTAAGGCAGAGAAGAGAACCAAACACAAAGGAGAGGTCTGAATGGAGGGGGTGAACGAACAGAACGACAAACTGGCCTTTTAGAAGAGAGTGGTGATTACTGCAGCATTTTTACATAGGTGTTAAAATAATTGGCATGATTTGAGAGTGCCTACTAGAACATGGCTGTGCAAGAAAGCAGACAAATGGAAAGGGTTACTCCACAGCCTTGAGAAAGATGTGGCTCTGTCAGCACCGTCAAGTTTTCTAGATGCAGAATGGAGAATGTCAAGGGACATTTTATGTGGAAAATATATGGTGCCTATAAGGTTTTTGTGTTAGGATTCAACAGAAGAGGAATTTCAAAGACGACCATTTTGAGTTTAGTTGATGGATTAATCACTTTTCAGTGTAGGTTTTTAAGAATCAAGAAGTTCATTGAAGATGACAAACAAAAAATTTCAACTACACTAGATAATCAATAAACTGCAGTATATTTCCTGAAGGTGTTGGGGTTTGTTGTCGTCTAGTCCTGTAGTCTTCTACAGTATTTAAGAAGTAAAGGTTCACTACCTGAAAGAAAAGACTTTCTAACTTTTCAGAATTCCCTTTTTTTTTTTTTCCTGCCCAGGAACAAAAGACTCAAGGATTCTTTAACAGTGATACACCTATTCTTTTTAATTGTGCTCAAAAGTACCATTAAACTAAATTTAAACACTTTTTTTTTTTCTCTCAGATTTAGAATAGGTTAAAATCAGCAATAAAGATGCTATTTTAGATTAACCAGCAACTGAAATAGCTTATGAGGTCAATTAGACGTTCAATAGTAAATACTGATTTAATAACCTTTTGAATGTCTAAAAGTCTCAAACAGAAGAGAAGATAGTGGGACTGTTGATGGCGCATGACTGAAGTTTCAGTTCAATTGTAGATTAGTTTGGGTTTCTTTTTTGATGCTGTATTGAGCAATTTATGCAGCTTAATTATATTGGTTTCTTTTCAATAACATTAGGTAACATTTTGCGAAAGATCTTGTAGATACCTTGAAAGTATTACCACAGGCATAGCATAGACTGAAAGCAGACTTTATATGTTGATAAATATTAGTAAGTGCATATATATATCTCTCATATAATGTTTTAATAGATCTACATTGGATGCTACAGCAAAGTTTTAAAACAGGAAAATATACAGTATTTACTTGTGGTGTATTCTCTGTGGTTTAGATGGCTGAGTATTTTGCCAAGATAAACAAGAGGTATAAACTCCCAGCTCTGTTTTTCAGCTACAGATGGCTGATAGAAGAGTCTGAGCTGCATACAGTCCTAGATTTCATTCATGTTTCAGTTGCTTTTGTTTTGACTTATTGCATACCCTGAAATCATCGACATTGCGCTGTGAAGCTTTCATGTATGCCTATGCATAAAAACATGGAAGAAAAATATTTAAAGCGTGCAAACTGTTAGAAAGAGCACAGGGTAAAAAATTGTCATCTTTTAAGTTGTTTTCCAGGTCTGAAGATGTGAGGTCTCTAGCTGTTACATCTGAGAGCAAAGGGGCAGTACTTAAGCAAAAGATTTTAGCATATTAGCTTTACATATAAATAAATTACAATATTTGGTGATAAAAATTACTTGTTATTGGCTAGTTCTAATACATTTTTAATAGGAAATCAGTAGAAAAAATGCAGAGATAAAATTTGAATTTTCATTCCTTTACCTTCACATTGTTATTTAGATTCTATTTTTATCATGACAGAGGAGGATTCTTTCTTATTCAGATCATTATCTAAGCTTTTATAAATATAAGTGTACTCAGCATGCAATATAGGATGGATTTCTTCATAAAGACATATGCAATAAATGCAGTGCCTTTATAAAGCATGTACTGGCTTTACTCACATCATTTTAAAGAAAGTGAATTATTGTGGATGCATTTAGATGGGAAATAATGTCAGCTCTGACCTGAAATCTGAGCTGAGAACCACTGAATTTCTTTGCAGGTTAATCTCTGTGACTCTGGATTTTCTGATTAAAATGTATGTTCCTGACCAGTGTATTAGTCTAAAGCTATGTTTCTCTGCTGGAGCTATTTCAGGACTATTTCCATTCAATCTCTGATTAGTCTGTCTTTCCGCAGTGGTGAATTACAGTTGGCTCTGCAAATCTCATTTCTGAAACAGCATATGTCCCTTTCAAATGCAATAGTTTAGTCTGCTGATGCTTGGTCTTAAGCGTAGTCCTTGACAAAACAATTTTCATGAGTTTTGTTTCACTGTAGCGGCTCCAGTGCAGATAGATCTTGGGGCAAGGGTCAAGGAGGGAGCAGAGGAAAATACAGACAATTATTGTTTGCTTGGAGGGGGGATAAAGTAAGGCTATTAATCTCAAAGAGATGTAGTAGAGTCAAGGGCCTGTACATCAGTAGCTCTCTGTGATAAGGGAGTATTCCTGACATCTCTTGCACACATGTACGTTGCCTACCACTCCACTCCTACAGGGTACACACAGTCTACTTTTAGAAACTGTTAAACCTAACTGATTAAGATAATTAAACTAAACAAAAGCATTTATGTCCAACCAGATTTTGGCATTAATCTTTTGTCAGAATTGATGAACATACTATGACCAGAATCACTTTGACTTTCAAAAGGCATTGGCTGGCTTAAGAACAGATATCCAGTCTCCCTGAAGATCCCTCCCAATACAGTAACAATGATTTCAGTTTTTACTTTCTCACTCAGTCGGGCCCTGTGGAAATCATTGCAGTAACTCTACTGGAAAACAGAAGTACGTAAGAAATCCACTCATTTCCCTTTCTTTGTCATACATCATGCTTCTCTTTTGTT
This sequence comes from Rhinoptilus africanus, assembly GCA_013400135.1. NCBI lineage: Eukaryota > Metazoa > Chordata > Aves > Charadriiformes > Glareolidae > Rhinoptilus > Rhinoptilus africanus. Next base: position 115,539 of record VXBO01002233.1, on the reverse strand, counting down.
CCCAGTCTGTCTCAGCCTCTGTAGAACCAGCATTGAGTCTGTTATATCTGCATTCCTACTTTCTCATTCCCATCCACAGCATCACTTCATATACTAATTCCCTATGCAGTACTGAAGTTTTTTCAGTGGGAGTTCTGCAGGTGGACAGTGAGAGTAGAATATTCAAGAGGCCTGTAACACAGTTCAGAGTCAAAAATGTAATTACCTACTGAGTTAATTAAAATTTTGCACCTGCACTCTCAGGGGTATTTTTGTAGAAAAAAAAATGCCAAGACTTCGGCAGTACAATTTTTCAATGTCAAGAAATTTCAAACCTGGATGACTTGCACCGAGTTAAGATTATACCCCAAATGCTATTGTTCATATAGCTTTGGTCCAGGAACAGTTTATTGACCTGAAGGAAGCTAAATTAATATCATACATGTGTTAGTCTCTCCATCTATCATGAACTGACATAAAGAGAGGGGAATCTCTAGAGGGTAATTCAGATCTCAGAACTTTTTAAGTCTCCGTGAATGTAAAGTAATCCTTAACATGGTAAATCCAACCTGTGAATATGTTTCAATATAACACTGAGTAGCTATTTATCTCTCCATGGTAAGATATTAATGCACTGGATGAAATTCAACATTTCAGAAGTAACAAATGAAAAATAAGAATTAAATGACACTAAACAAGAATTAAATGATACTTTATGGAATCAGGTAATTTTGCCTTAAAAATATTGCTCTTCTTTTCCAGTTTTGAATTTGTAAACTTATCAAAAACATCAAAACCATTTTCAACAAATAAATATTTACAGTGGAAAATATGTTAATTATACAATTTCTAATTATCCCTGTTTGTTTTCACCTCATTAGCTGCCAGCAGACTACTTTGCTGCTTGAGGGGAAAGAGAACCTTGACCAAATGACATGAAGGCTGAAGCAATTCCATAATTGAGTGTTTGTGCTCACATATAAATCTATTTGTTCTGCCTTGATTTGCTTGCTTTCCTTTAAAGTATGTCAGATGAACAAAAATATCTTCCTTTTTAATTAATGGCTGTCAAAATTGAGCTTTATTTAAATTCTAAAATAAATCCTTGGCATTAGTTTCAGGCAGCAGAAATACATTTTTATTTACTGAGCTGAATGCAAAATTGATGTAATTCCAGTCCTGTGAAATTTACTACATGAAGTCTGAGCTCCTATATCCATCCTGGAAACATAATATTGTTGTAGGGTTTACTAGGAATCCAATAATAATTACTCCAATTAATATAGAGAGATATTTCAGACTTTTTCTACACTTTACTTAAGTCATCTTTACTTTAGATGATATAAAGTCAACTAGACTTTACTTAATACCAAGAAAAATAATGTTACTTAGCCTTGGGAGGTAAATTCTAGTCTTATTCATGTTTCTGATTTAGAAAATCCATTTACAATTAACAGATGGATTTGGGATAAACTGACACTTACTCAAAGACTTGTTGATTTATATCTACCAAAAGATATTGAAAGAGACAGGAGAAGGTTCTTGAATTGCATAAAGAAATTTAAGAAACAGCTACTGTGCTATAAGATTAGATTGGCCAGTAAAGCTGCAGAAAATACAGTAATAAATAAACAGTAGGAATAGAGACACTAGGTAAGAGGACTATTAAATTTGGCTAATAGGAGGAGGGTTCTGGAAAATGTAACTGATGTAACTGCAATGTATAGCTTTGAATACATGAAAAATACAGGTACTAAATTATTTATTTCATAATTCTGCATGGAATGGCATGTGAAATACTTACTTCCATTTTTTATAAACTATCAAATCAGGACTAATAACACCAGACTGAAAAATAATAAAAACATGGAGAGTAACACAGATAGAAACTTATTAGTCTAACCTCATTGATATAAAGGCATTTAGAGACAAAAAACTGAGCATAAGAATAATTAAAATGACAAAGTTAATGGAAGCTGTAATAAAATGCATTATGGCTTACTGCAAAATATTTTTACTGGACTAACCCGCTGTATTTCTTTGACAAGATAATTGATTGCTTTTAGATAGTCTCTTTAGATGGTCTCTTTTTAAATGTGGATTGAAGTAGTACCTTTGATGTAGTGTTGTATAAAAAGTTATCTGCAGACATGGAAAAGAAGATGATGCAGGTACGAAGGAATATGCTAAATGAAAGTTCCCCTAGCAACATGAAAATAATGAGTGTGAAACTAGTACTGGAAATATTCAAGTATTTGTCTTTGACTTTATATGTATATATATAGTATTCTGAGACCAATGAGACCCAAGAAAGTAAAAGTACAATGATTAATAGTGCTGATACAAAAATGGAGTGTACTGTCAATATGAAATAAAATAATTTTATTTGATGACAGGATTAACTTTAAGAATAGTGTTAAAGAGAAGAGGGAAAGGTATAAAATCCTAAGGAAATACTAGAGGAGAGGAAAGATATGGATAAACTAGTTGATTACATCACAACTCTGATCTATTAAAGTGATGTAATCATAAAAAGACCTAATGTGATCACAAGATAAACCAGGAAAAAGGTATTTCCACTGAGACAGGGAAATACTCATGATCTATACTGGTCACAAATGGAATTTAATTTGCAAGATTATGTATACTGTCACCCATTCCTTTCCAAGAAGGTAAACTAAGATAAGGCCAGAAAGTGCTAGTGGGATGCTCAGATTAAGGAAGAATCCATCATAAAAGGGTAACAAATTAGAAAAGTTTGGCTTGATCTGTATGATAGAACAAAGGTAGAAAACAGTTATGATTGGTCTTTATAAACACTTATTAAAGCTAAATTGCAGAACAAGGGAAGAAATATTTAAGCTAACAGCCAGTACTGGCTTAAGAATAAATATATATATGTAATCATATAATCATTTAGGTTGAAAAGACCCCAAAGATCAAAAAATCCAACTGTTAACCTGGGACTACCAAGTCCACCACTAAACCATGTCCTGAAGACCCATGTCTTCCCATTTTTTATATACCTCCAGGGATGGTGATTCAGCTACTTCCTCAGGCAGCCTCTGCCAGTGCTTGATAAACCTTTCAGTGAAGAAACTTCTCCCATTATCTAATCTAAACCTCTCCTGGAGCAACTTGAAGCCATTTCCTCTTGTCCTCTTGCTTGTTACTTGGGAAAAGATATCAACACCCACCTTGCTACAACCTCCTTTCAGGTAGCTGTAGAGTGATAAGGTCTCTCAGCCTCCTTTTCTCCAGGCTAATCAACCCTAATTCCCTCAGATGCCTCTCATACAGCTTGTGCTCTAGACCCCTCACCAGCTTCATTGCCCTTCTCTGAACACACTCCAGCACGTCAATGTCTTTCTTGTAGTCAGGGGCTCAAAACTGAGCACAGGATTTGAGATGGGGTCTCACCAGTGCCGAATACAGGGGGACAATCACTTCCCCAATCCTGCTAGTCACACTATTTCTATAAAAACCAGAATGCTATTGGCCTTCTTGGCCACCTGGGCATACCACTGGCTCCTATTTAGGAGCTGCCAGGCAGCTTTCCAGCCACTCTTCCCCAAGCCCCAGGTGCCAGACTTGACACTTGGCCTTATTGAATTTCATACCTTGGCCCAACGATCCAGCCTATCCACATCCTTCTGTAGACCCTTCCTTCCCTCAAGTAGACCAATACTCCCACCTAACTTAGTGTCATCTGCAAACTTACTAAGCGTGCACTCAATGAAGCAGTTGTGGATGCCCTCTCCCTGGAACTGTTCAAGGCCACTTTGGATGAGGTTTTGAGCAATCCTTATATAGTGGAATGTATCCCTGCATATGGCAGGAGGGTTGGAACTAGATGGTCTTTAAGGTTTATTACAAATTAAACTATTCTATGACTCTATGGTTCAACGATTCTATGACAGAGGTAACAATGCCATGAACACTTCTCTAAAAAAATAGGAGGGCCTGATTTGTACTGCCTTTGACCTGGGTGGAAGCCAAATTATTTTCCGTTTCTATCTCTGTTGGGTTTTATTTGTTTTAAATGAAAACAACATCTTTAAGTCAATAGTTTGTTTCCAGAGCAATTCATGTGGCTTTTAAGTACTTCTTTGAAACTATGTTTTTTAAAACAAGTCTAGAAATAGCGTTATCCAACCTGTTAAAATGCTGCTTCTTTTTTCTTCTTTTTATGTGTTCAATAATAATAGCAAGAAAAAAAACCATATAAAACTGAGTATAAAATTTGTAACCCTTTGTCATGATTAAACTGTATTTGTCATATAATATGTCATTGTATTTCTATAAGCTGTCACTTTATGTATATAAACTATAAGACTTCTCTTTCTCACTAATCCTTAGTTTTTGTACTACAGGCTTTTGTCCAAGTTCTGTTATGTTAAACTTTGCTCTGCACACATTTACGACCCATTATGTAATTTTCCTTTCGTGATTGATGTCTGTTGCATGCTGCACTGTTATGTAGCTATAAGAACAACCATACATTTTCAGCCCGAGTGGGTTTTTATTAACATTTTTTTACTTTGCCTTTAAAAAAATGAAGAGTATTAAAAGGACAGAGTCTTCTACTGATACCAATGGACTTCAGCAGAGCTATGTCAGTTTGCATGATTTACAACTTGGACCAATGGGAGTATCTTCTTATTTGTCCTAAGATTATTTTGTTCTTTCAGGCTACTGTGCAATAAGACAAATCTAGTGTACTTGAAGCTGCCTCACAAAAATTTAGGAATTAAGAGCAAAATGTAGAAGAGAGATATTTTTCATGGTCACATGCACCACACCTTGTGTGTGGGTTTGAAAAACGGAGATGATAAAAATTCAGTCATGGAATAGTTGAGGTTGGAGGGGCGCTCTGGAAGTCATCTGATCCAAGCAGGGACACCTAGAACTGTTCGCCCAGGACCATGTCCATGTAGCTTCTGAATATCTCCAAGGGTGGAGACTATACAGCTTCTCTGGGAAACCTGTGCCAGTGTTCAGTCACCTTCACAGTAAAAATGTGTTTCCAGATGTTCGTACCTCTATTTCAGGTGTGAACCTCCTGCGTTCAGTATCTGCTCATGGTGTCTTGTCTTCTTACTGGGCGCCACTGAAAAGAGCCTGACTCCATCTTCTGTATAGGTTTCCTTCAGATATTTACAAACATTAATTAAAACCACTCCTGAGCCTTGTTTTCTCCATGCTGAATAGTTACAGATATCTCAGCCTTTCCTCACAGGAGAGACATACTCTAGTCCCTTCATCATCTTAGCCGCACTTTGTTGGATTCTCTCCAGTATGTCCATCTCTCTCTTGTACTGGGGAGCCCAGAACTGGACCCAGCTCTCTAGGTGTGGCCACACTAGTGATAAGCAGAGGGGAGCAGCCCAGGATACCACTAGACTTCTTTGCTGCAAGGGCACATGTTCAGCTTGGTGTTCACCAGGACCCCCAGGTCCTTTCCTGCAAAGGTGCTTTCCAGCTTGGTGAGCCCCAGCAGGTACTGGTGCCTGGGGCTGTTCCTCCCTGGTGCAGGACTTTGCACTTTCCCTTCTTGAACTTCATGAGGTTGCTGTTAGACCATTTCTCCAACCTGTTGAGGTCCCTCTGCCATATCAGCCACTCCTCCCAGTTTTGTACATCTGAAAACTTCCTGATGGTACACTCTGTCCCATCACTCCAATCATTAATAAAGATGTTGAACAGGACTGGACCCAGTATTGACCCCTGGGCTACAATGATAGTTACTGGACCCAACTAGACTTCATATAACTGATCGCTCTCTGACCCCAGTCATTCAGACAGTTTTCAATCCACCTCACTGTCTTCTCATTCAGCCCATACTTAATCAGCTTCTCTATGAGGATATTATGGAAACTTAATGGAAACTTCAGTGAAGTGGAAGTTTGTTCACTGAGCTTGATTAAACAAGGTTATGATTTGGTACATCTGCAGATTGTTGTGTGAATGAGTCTCACAAAATTACCATTTCTCTATATATGAAGTAAGTCTTTTAATTAAATAATGTTTTTACAAGATTTCAGCTAGTTTGAACTATCATCACATAATACATGGAAATATATTCACCTGGGACCACACAGCACATGTAGAACCTTGCCTTACTCACATAGATGTAGTTAAGGAAGTTGGGAATTAATCCCCTAGGCATGTTAGTGTGTTTTTTTGACAACTGTTATTAACTCTAACAAGGTATTTAAATTGCAGATATTCTGCTGACTGAATATTCAAAAGGTACTTGACAGCCAATCACCAGTGTCCCATATGCGTTTTCCTGTTGTAAGTGCATCCTGTGACTTTAGCTTCAGGATAGTTTACTCAATCTTGAGAGCCTTGGTGTCAGAGACATTTTAACTCTTTACAGTAACCTTTTGTTTTCATCACACTGAATTCAACATTTGTATCAGAGAAAAAGTTGTCACTAGTTATCATTTTTTATAAATTTGTGCTAAAAACCATAGGTCTCTGCCTAGATTTCTTTGGGACCCCATTGATAACATATGTTGACCATTTATACACGCACAGCCGCCTTTAGCTGCTTAAGTTCATGTCAAAGACTGCTACTATGTTGGTGGGGAATTATTATCCTTTACAAAACCAAAATAGACACTTCCCCATTAGATAATATATCGCTGTGTCTATTTTTTTTATTCTTTTTTGTTTCCTTTTAAAATCTATTTTCAATTGTCTTGATACTGAAATCTGACCCCAAGTTTGTGGCTGATTGATTGAATTCTTCCTGAATATCTTGTGATAACTGTTAACTGTTAATTCACGTACCATCTTTCATTCTTCCACTAACAACTAATTTTAGCAATTGATGGGCTATGGTCTACATTTGAGTTTGTAGTTTGGAAAATTTGAAATTTAAACTTCTTTGGAACTTGTTGATAAGTCATTTCTTTGGTTTGTTCATTTTGCCTTTGGAAGAGGCTGGTGGGGGTCTCAACTGGTTGCCTTTTTTTACTGATACCTACTGAAACAGTCTCTGATGCTTTAAAAACATTTAAGTCTTGTGAATCTTGCTAGACAGGTATCCTTTTCTTCTGTCTCATAGCAATTGATCCTGCCAGGTCTCTGCTAGGTTTGCTAGGTCACCTTTTTCATAAACTTATGTGGATAAATCACGTAAGGGAGAATAAATGCCTGGCAGTTATGTGTGTGTGTGTGTCTATAATTAAAAAAAGATAATGAGTTTGCAGCTTGAGATCTCCCTTGGTAATTTATTTATCCTAGGTGAAGAGAACAAGAGAGAATTGAGGAAGGCAAGAAGAAGGACTGGGACTCTTTTGGGGCATCAGCAATGATTTACTGATTATGTAGTGAGAGCTCTCTACTACAGCACTGAAACTATAAACATACATGGGCTTAATAGTCACTCTATTATTGAAATTGTTTTAGTTAGGGCCTGTCACTGAAGTCCACCTTTATAGAGGATTATTAACTGCATGTTGGGGGGAATTCACTTTGAAGAATAACCTTGCTATTTACTTAAAATGTAGTGACATGTTTGTACCTAGGTAATTATAATCTAAGCTGGGCAAGTGGAAAAATAAAAAACAAATATTCAAGGTAGTAAAAGACAATTTGTAAGTGCAATGATATAAAGGTGATGCAGAAGGAGGGCTTAATAGCTACTGCTTTTATTCTTTTCTTAAAATAGAAACATCCCTTTATGATCTTCTTTTAGTTTGCCCTTCTTTTTTGAACCCTGAAGAGAGGCTTCTTACTTGGATTTCCCTAATATTTAAGGTATTTCTCTTGTGTCCCATAGATTGACATTTTACTTAAAATTTCCTTTCATCTTTTTTCTGTGTCCTGATATGGAAAAATAGAATTCAATATATGAAATATGATTTATAGAATGTTATTGGTATCTATAATTATGTTTTTCATTGCTAGAAACCTTTTTCCTTTCTCTTTTATTGTGGAAATACTACCAAATCATTATTATACCAGGCAAGCTGTATGACTATTGTGTGTAGTCTCACAGATCTTACTTTAGTTAATTGAACCAATGATATTAAAGCAGTGAATAGTGTAAACTGTACATCTTCCCTAGCATAAAAATCTTGTTCAAGCTTGATGCTCTTGCATTTACTAGGAGTGCAAAATCACTTATACTGTTTTTAATATAGATCTTTTTTAAGAGAATAAAGAAGACCTGGTATGTCAAAGACACTTGAAATTCATTTTAGACATGTCTTAAACTAGGATCTCATGCTCTCATACATGAGAGCTTAGGGACCAAGTGAAACTGTCTCGCAGCTCACTCTATAGAAAATCAGCACATTGTCCTTTAGATAAATTTCATATGTACAGAGTAGTTTGATAGAATGATCAATAAAAGCAAATATATAGAAAACAGACATTTTATTTTCAGTTACTTGCCCTTCACATTGTTACTTGTGACAGAATAAACACTGAAAGATCATTGAATCAAAACCAAGTCAAGTTAAAATCTATCATGGTGAAGTTCAGGATATTAGGCAGATGACCTATAGAACAAACTCCTTTATTTCAGGTTTGTATAGGGCTGAGCAGTACTGAGGTCAAAAATTGTTGTATATGAACTGTTAGAGCTGTTCATGGACACATCTTCCTCTAAATAGAGTCAGATGGAATTTTTTGGCAGTAATGTTTGGTTTTTTTAATAACTAAAACAAATGGTATTCCAAAATCTGAAAAGAATGCTCATTGCGTTGTGCCAGGCAAAGTTAGTGATGTTGATGTGATTAAATGCAATGTGTTCACTATATTATGTCAACAGTTCCTAGCTTTCTCTGAAATGAAAACAAGATAAACTTAAAAAGTTAGACTCAAATGTAAGGACGATATTTACTGACCCAAACTTTTGTTATCATCATCTTGAAAGCCTATATTGGAAATATTTTCAGACTGGATCCCTAAAATAAACTGGAAAGGGGACTGGAAAGTAAGTGGTAGTATGAAAGAGGCAGATATCTTCACTACTCTTGTAGAACAACTACTGCCCAAAGTTACCAGAAGTTTCCATTCCCCTTTATTCCCCATTCATGACTGAGCTAAACTACAAAGATATGAAATCCAGTTGCTGGCAACTTTGCTGAGCCAGCTGAACTCTAATATTCTTGTGATAGGTGACCTTGCAGCAAAATTACTGACAAAGCAAAAGATGTCTTTTTTTGGTCTTCCGTCTTGTTAATTTGTAGGAGGAAGAAAGCTGTTGAACCCAAACCATTGCTAATGCAGCCTTGTTGATTCATCTATAAATATTGTTATTTCTTCAGTATTACTTTGGGAGGTATGTTTGATTGTCATTCCAATAAATTGGTACTCTACTGAATGACTACCTTCTCAGCGAAAAGATGAAAAAAAATGTCCCCCAGCCATTTTACCAGGGGAAGAATATTGTTTGTTTTCTTGTGGAAATGACTAGCATACAGAAATATACCTACTCCATATTTTATATCTTTAGTCTCGTAGTCTTACTAGCTATAGTTAGAAAGGGACATTAAAACATCACATCCCATTTTGGCACTTCAGGTAACCAGTACAGCATTTTCTTTTCTTTTTTCCTAGTTGGTTATTATTGTCCCCCTCTTGAATTTTAGAAGGAAGCAGAGAGATCAAAAAAAGGCTTTGGTACAACAGCTAAAATTTTTCTTGTCATTACCAGCCTGGGCAAAGCTTTCCTACCCTTCAGGTTGCTGCAAGTAACAATTTGCTTGTTGCAAGTAACAGTTGTGTCCATCTAAATAAATAACACCACCTCTATCTTTCATTTATTTCCTATGTTTTAAGTACATGGGCCAGAAATACCCATCAAATAGATCTGGTGGGTCAAGAAGAGTATAATTATGAGTACTTCTCCTCTCGCATTCCTATATTGAACTGCTAAGTAGTAGTGTATGTCAAATAGGTCTATGGGTGGTCATTGTCTCCATATCCAAGGAGTCCAACACTTGAAGAAGTGATCCTGATGGACCACGTATCAGCTGGGAAGCGTCTTGATAATTCTATTGATGAATGCCTCTATATATTCCCTTCTGTTACACCCACAAACTGTAAAAGTAATGGTAAATGTTATGAACCATAAATTTTTTCTCATATAAATAATAAATTGCCAATATAATCGCGTTTGAACTGTTTAGACAGAACAATAACAGAACAGTAATATACTGACGAGAATTAATGGAAGTGTAAAAGTAATGTATTATTTCTGTAAATATCAGTGCATGATATTTATGGTGTAGCTTCTGGGTTTTATTTTGCTTTGTTTCTACCCCAGAATCATCTAAATATGCTACAGTAAAATAATAAACTTTCTATGAGCAAGATCAAAAGAAGTTGGGAGTACTGTGAAGTTGTAGTGACTCTGTACTTGCATCTGCAGGTTGAAACAATCAGTGTTTTAGAGTTCTTTAAACCAGTAAAAAACCTCCTTCATCCTACTGTTAAAGAATTTTACAAAACTAAAAATTAGGAGAAAAAAAGAGTGACTTCAAAACTGGTGTGTCTATAAGGGCATAATTAAAGTTGTTTGTGTTATCTTGTGTTTTTATAGCTATAACTCAAAACTGTATTTTCAAGTTTAACACAAATAGTATTTTTTCTGGTTTTACAAAGCATTTGTTTTGTTTAAAGTGCAACGGTCTTTTAAGCCTTTTTTTTTTTCCTTCCTCAGTTTCTGTGTGAATACTTTAAGTATTCCAAATAAATTTTGTCTAGAGATATATATATTACATAACTTACCAAATGCTAGCATAGACCGTTGTATTTATGCTGAGTTTGTGGTTCACTGCCCTCATGTATCATCACAGAAAGCTCAAGTCTCCAAGTAATAACTCTGTTGCCTTCTAATGACCCATGGAGATGCAGACTTTACATAAACTCATTCTTTTTGTTTAATTTGTTGGCTTAGAGTTGACTCTTCTGACTAACCAAGTTTCTTGGTTAAAAAACTACGTATTACTCTTTATAATAAATATGGCAACTACTATTTCAGATCATAATTAGACAGTCTGAAAGAATACAATTTCTATCTGTAAACATAATTTACAAGAGGACAACTGCTGTCCACTTTATAATCTTAAAATTGTCTTACAAATGTTAGCTTTCAATGTTCCTTCCCTCTTCAAAATAAAAAAAAGTGTATTTCATGGCAATTTGTATCATAAAATGATGCTGCAGCAATGCTAAGACTGTTTTCTGTCACATAATGACCCACAAGCATATTTATTTCATATACTATAACTATGCTGTACCATTGTTTCAAGACTGCACGATGTTTGACTGCTTTGAAAGAAGAAGCAATAACCTGTAAAGGTCAATCTCTGTTTATATATTTGAATAAGTGAAGCAATTTGTGCTGTTGAAATTAATTAAAATCATGTTTCACACTTGTTTGTTATTTATTTTTTAAACAGTATATACGTAGTGATTTCTTTTTTCCATGTTGGTCTTCAAAATATTTTTCCAAATATGTTACAAAATATTATACATTTTGCTTGATAGCTGGAGTACCAGGCTACCATGTGAGATACCTACAGAAGAGTTCAGTTAGGTGACCAGCTACAGGAAAGGCTTCCTATCTTTGAGAATCCTAAGGCAGTCCTATATATAATTATTCTACACTCACTTTTTTCCTCTTCTTAGTTAAAGTTTAAGACAAAATAACCCTCAAGGGTTCTGTATTCAAAATATTTTTAAAGTCAGAGAGGATTAATCATTTACATAAACACTAATGACACGGTAATTTGCAATCCACTTGAGTTACTGTGAATCTCCTCAGTCAACATTTAACTCATGATCAAATAATGAGCATTCCAACACTGTAAATTGTTGATCAAGACCTGCTAGGCAGTAAATGTTTTAGGGTTTACTATATTTTGATTATCTGCTTAATTTTGGTTCTAACATGCTATTCAAACTTTTTTGTTTTCAATCTTTGCAATTTTGATAACTGGAATTCTCCAAATCCTGAGAAGAAAGTCAGCTTTAAGTTTGGCTTTCATATATTTCACAGATTTGCTGTTTATCTAAATTGTCTGGAGTCTCTCCATGGCTAAGAGAACTCACTAGGGTAACGATGATAAATCCTCAGTTACTGATAAGTACTCACACTTGGGAACAAGACGGTATGCTAATTAAAATCAGGATATAAAATAAGTTATTCTTGGATTTTTTTTAATAAACATCTATATCATCTCTTTAATTAAGTATGCCATTGTCTTTTTTGCAAGTTTACCTGGAAATTAGTTGCATGTTCCTCTCAGAAGGAGAAACTCCTTCAGGCAGAAGGCTGTGGCACCATACAGAGAGACCTGGACAGGCTGGAGAGTTGGATGGAGAGAAACCTTATGAAATTCAACAAGGGCAAGTATAGGGTGCTGCATCTGGGGAGGAATAACCCCCTGCACCAGTACAGATTGGGGGCTGACCTGCTGGAGAGCAGTACAGTGGAAACAGACTTAGGAGTCCTGGTGGACAACAGGATGACCATGAGCCAGCAATGTGCCCGTGTGGCCAAGAAGGCCAATGGCATCCTGGGGTGCCTCAAGAAGAGTGTGGCCAGCAGGTGGAGGGAGGTCATCCTCCCCCTCTGCTCTGCCTTGGTGAGGCCCCACCTGGAGTACTGTGTCCAGTTCTGGGCTCCCCAGCTCAAGAAGGACAGGGAACTGCTGGAGAGGGTACAGCAAAGGGACACAAAGAAGTTTATGAAGAAAGGCTGAGGGACTTGGGTCTCCAGTCTGGAAAAAAGATGACTGAGGGGGGATCCCATCAATGCTTATAAATACTTGAAGGGTGGGTGTCAGGAGGATGGGGCCAGGCTCTTTTCAGTGGTGCCCAGTGACAGGACAAGAGGTAATGGGCACAAACTTGAACACAGGAAGTTCTGCCTAAACATGAGGAGGAACTTTATTATCTTGAGGGTGGCAGAGCACTGGAACAGGCTGCCCAGAGACGTGGTGGCTCTCTGTCTCTGGAGACATTCAAAACCTGCCTGGATGGTTTCCTGTACAACCTGCTCTAAGGTGACCCTGCTCTGGTAGAGGGGTTGGACTAGATGATCTGCAAAGGTTGCTTCCAACCCCTACCATTCCGTGATTCTGTCTAACTCTCAACTTATTAGTTTTCCTTAGTAAGTACACAAGGTGATTAAAGTACTGAGACTTAATTCTTGCATCACGCATTCCCAGACCAAAATTCACATAAGTTGCCAGTTTGCAACCCATTTCCCAAAACTATCACTGATACAATTTTCAAATGGTGAAAATCGTAAGGCTTGCAAAATTCTTGCCTGCAATGAACATTGTCTGTAACATTGAAGTGTTAGAGGTAAGACGACAAACAGTAACTGTCAGATCTATTTTAAGAACCCAGCATAGTACCCTGTCTCACTTGCATGCATAAAGAGAAGAAATTTGATTAAAAACCTGTTTCTTGTTACTGTTTTCAATCAAATATTTTTAAAATTCAAATGTTATTCTTTAAACCCTGTATTTTCATACTCTATAGTAATGAGAAAGTAACATCTTTGATAACAATGGGAGAAATAACAAATAAATCATGTAAAATCTATCCTTGGACACCAGATGTGCTATTATGTAACCTCCATACTGATCACCAGAGTATCATCTGATATGGTGGATGACCAGTGAAGATGTCTTTTATGAGGAAGCACCATAGCTTACAGTATGATTGATCTATAAGCAGTTGAAGAGAGGAGGGGTCTTTTTTCCCCCTGTAAAAAGAATAGATAAAGATAAAATTCCTAATAAAATAATAAAAGTAAATGTGGAATTATTGAAAAATTTGTGTTCCAACATACGTTTGAAGTGGTAGGTGAGGTTAAATAATACATAAAGAGCCCTCCCCTCCCAATCTGACTTAATTCTCCCCATTACTACTATGAGGTTACAAATGGATTAAGTGAAAGCTAAACGAAATTATACTCGCTCCTAGAAACCTTAAAGGCAGTACATTTTTAATGATATAAAATCACTTTGGAAATCTTGACAACTTTTTTTTTTTTTCCCCTCCTATCTCTTTTCAAAGACTGATAATGAAAGCAATATATTTCAGTTGTACAGAGCAACCTGGTCTAGTGGGAGGTGTCCCTGCCCATGGCAGGGGGATTGGAACAAAATAATCTTTAAGATCCCTTCCAACCCTAACGATTCTATGTTCTATAATTCTATGATTCTATGAATGGCATGGAAGTCATAGAAGTTATAAGAAAGGATGGAGCTTGTTAGCCTATGCCTAGATGTTCTCTGACCACGAGTTAGAAGACTATGCCATTGACTGATCTGTAATCTATGTGAGACGGCAGGGAAACTGAGAAATTCCATTTATTCTCAGGGAACCAGGATCCGTTGCTGAAGTTAATACTGATTTATGCTGTAGTATGGATTTCTTCCTGATGAAAATTAGAACCAACAGAGAATCAGGCTTTTCTTCACTCCTGCATATCCTTTTCTCTCATTAAATGAAAAAAGAAAACATTCCAAGAGTTAACATTTTTTAGAAGACAAGAACTGTGTTTAATTTAAGGTTCTGTTCAACAGAAAATGTGTCTCAGTTGTCAGTCCTTGAAATGTCCTGCTACATATGGCAACAAATTTCTTGTGGACATCTGGGGAATTTCTACCCTTCCTGTTTCCCACTGCTTTTCTTTAAAATAATTGTTCCCGCTGGGAAACAGGCTGTTGAACCCATTCTGTTTGGCCTGCACTAACTTTACGGCTTATACATTTTGCTGCATAGTTGGAGAAGGGACAGATGTAGATATAACAATGTAAAGAAATTGAGAACTGTAGGGGAAGGGAGTGGATGAGTATATTTCCTTCAACCATTTGGGTGCATCCAAGGGAGTACTGATTTTATTAGGCTTCTGTGTTATAAGACCTTTGTAACAAAAAGGACAGGCAGAGCATAACACCACAAACTATTATAATTTTGTTCAATGAATGTTCAATCATTGCATTTTCTGCATTGTTTAATTTACAAACATTAATTCAGCTGAAGTCTCCCTCTCTGAAGATAATTTTTAGAGAGGATTTCATTGTGACATAACAAAATGACATGGCAGCCAGAGTCCAATTTGATGTCACTCAAAATGGTAATTTAAAGTTGAAATTCTGTACTTCTCCAGTTTCTCATTCGGTTGCTTAAACTAGCTCTGCTAATGAACAGAGCAGAACTTAAATCTGTGTTGCAATAGATTGTTTTGTGGGATCAAAGTTATATGAGTGCATTAAACCCATTCAGCACAATATTCTTTGCATTCACATTAAATAAAGCGTAATCCCCTTAAACTGGCAAAAATGAAATGTCTTAGCTATGCAATACTATCAATCAGATGTATTCTACATACCAATGTGAAAACATGTTGTGGTTTGTTATCCTCCTCACATTCTGATACTGAGATATCATTAATACATGCACAAGCAGATTTATCTGTGCTTTGCAGACATATTAAATCTAGCTATTGCGTGCACTCTCTCACTGTCTCTCTTTTTTTCTGGTAGCCTGACAAATGAGAAAGTGGTATATGTTTAATATGAGGCACTATGAGAATTACCAACCTGGAATGTGATTTCTCTTCATCTCCAGTTGTATGAGTGTATCTATGCATTCTTTTCTATCAGCAACCATCAAAGTTTCAGAGGACAGCTCATCAGTATTCCTACCTCACTGAAGTGTCTTATTTGTACTAACCGTAATTAATGTTAGAAAGTGATATGGACTTAGATTGAATTAAACTGAAGCCATGCACTCAGTTCTTCGTCTCACAAACATTAAATTGAATAGAGGATAGAGTCTTGCTAAATTTTTAATTTTTCTTATAAGTACTCATGAAAATTCATTTAATGTATATTGACTTCTTTGAGGTATGGCAAAAGTTTTGTGAACCACTGAAAAGATAATAACTGATTAAATTTTCATGGAAATAAAAACTCAAAACAGATAAGGGAAGAAGAGTCAGTAAAGTTCCTATCAAAATTCACTCTTACTTGGCACTTGCCTAAATGCATTATAACTTTTCTTCCACATTTTAATGTCTTTAGAAGAGGAATTGTTTAAATTTTCCTTTTTCTGATCTAAAATTCATGCATGCCTTATTTTTATATATGGGAAAACATGTTCAGCGAACAAAGGAGAGGAGAGAAAAGCTGGAAACCTGAAGAAAAACAGCGGGTTCTTTTGTGCAGGCTGAGCTTGTACAAAGCACAGTTGAGCAGAAGGCAGGAGCCCGTAGAGTCTTGACAAGAATTTAAAGAGAGATAGGCTGAGAGGAAAAGGTCATTGGAAGAGAAAGCAGAAAGAGTATTTTATCAGCTGATTTAAGATCTAATCCTCTCTCACATACCAAGGCTAAATAAATGCTCCTGCTACCTCAGTGTTTAGGAGTGACTGCCTCCTCTGTGCTTGTTACTTCTCCATACTGTGGCCTTGTGCTTTAAGTTAACCTTTCTTTTTAAATGCTCCTATAATAAGCTGTGAAGCTCTCTGAGCCTTTTATTGTCCAAGCATCGAGAAAATATTTTTTTCTGTGAATTTACAATGAAATTCTGCTTTGTCACAATTGGAGATGTTGAAAAGATGGCATTGGTATCTTTCTCAAATAATTAAGGTTAATCTGAATGCTAGAAATATTCCTTCCTTGCAACATATAAAGCAAGAAGACACACCTTAAACCCCAAAACTGAGGAACTGTGACAAATCAGTGAAACTCCTTCAGTAATTTATTTTGACATGTTTGTACTGGAGTCTTTAGAAAACTGAAAAGGCATACAGGGATTACTATCATACTAAACAGCATACTTCATTTCCAAATGCAGTGACTTAACAGTTGAGTAAATTTTAAAAAAATCCTTTGCCTTAGTACTCAGACTGCATTTTATAATTTGTTAAATTATAAAATAAAAATAAAAATAAGAAACTCAAACTTGAATTCAATTATCCTTGGGCAGGTTTTTGATTTACTACTTTTGTTAAAATCCTGTAAAATTTCGTTAGTGGAATGGTGTCACAATGGAACTTCACAACTATCATTTATGGCTTAGTTTGTACAAGCCTTGATTCCAAAGTATCTGTAATAGTAACTCAACACAGATCTGAGCTTGAAGTGCTCTGTTATTATTTAGAGGTCAGGTTCAGTCTTAGGATTTTAGAAAACATGGTAGATCAGTTTGGGTATCATATAAACATAGGTGCTAATGATTGCATTTATATTTTCAGATTCCTTTCCTAAAAATGTATTTCTATGAACATTTTTCTATTGTGAGAACTAGAAAGACTGAAGTGAGATTATAAAATATAGTAGTAAGCATAGGTTGAATGTACTAATAATGCAAACAGATCTTGATTAGGTTCTTCTTTAAGGAGGCTGATAGGGTATTAACTCAGTTTAATTTAGATGCACTATATGGAGACATTGAAGAAACCTTAAAATATTTTTTCTGATTTTCCATTTGTGAAGACCATGTGGGAAGTTTCAAACAAGCTGAGTCACAATGAAGTTGCTTTCAAATTTGATGGGTTCCCACATAATTTCTGTAATGTTAGGAATGTCCTTCCTTCATTTTAGTCTTTTTTTGTTTAGTTCATTTTGACTGTACTTTTTTTTTGTTTACAATTTTTACGTTATAATAATCTGAATTTATAAAATGTGATTTCTTTAAATGGAGTATGGCTTTCTTTTAATTGTTCATTGATACTAATTAATTTTTACCAACTATAATTAGGTAGTACAGTCAGTTTCTTCATTCTGTGGATTTGGGGTAATAATATATGAAATACATTATTAGAGTTAATGGGTCTCAAATCGCTCTCAGGTATATAAGTAAAGATAAATATTGTTAGCTTTGTCAAAATTAGAAGCACTTCATGGTAGCTTTTATCTTTATATATAAAATTAATCCATAAATGTGTATTACTCCTACTGCTTAACAGAAAAAAATACTGAAGTCTACTGTGGTTGAAAACTATGGAAATACTTTCTCTATTCCTTTAATGTTGAAAGATAAAAGTTAAAAAAAATGTGAAAGATGTTAAAACAGTTTTTTTTCTATATTGTCCCACTGTCATCTTGAAATAGAAGAAATGGACAACTTAAAACAAAATTCTCTTAATATTAGTATGCACTGAACCACAGATTATCTTTAGTTTCTAGGGGCTTTGGTGTGCCCTCAGCTCTGAGGATCTGACCCATTGTTATAAACTGCAGTCTTCAGTGAAGTTGAACATATAGTAAGAAGATGATTTTGTTTGTGTTTTTTAATCTATCAGAGCTGTCAAATGCACTTCCATCACTGGTACTAACATAGAATTATGAGGCACTAGGCTACCTTATTATAACATTAGTCTGAAAGTTATAAATTTTTAAACAATTACATATCTAGCACTATAGTACTTGGAGCATTTAAATTGCACTAATCTTAAAAGCAGACTAGGATTTTTTTTTTTTGGATACCAGAGTATATCAGAGAACCTGTGTAATTGTGTGACAGACAGTCTTTTTGATCATAATGTCTCAATTTCTCAATTCAGAATAACACTTCAGTTCCTGTTTTGCATTGTAGCTTCTGTGTCTTAAAATTTTCTGTGCATAGTGTATTTTCTGTTCTGACTGCCATGAGTTTTTATTCTTTTGGCAGGGGAAGTGGTAATTAAAGTTCTTGTCTATAGTATTGTATTGACTTTACATAGCAAGGTTTTGGTAGCTGGGGGTGCTGCACGGGTGGCTTCTGTGAGAAGACACCAGAAGCTGCCCCCATGTCAGACAGAGCCAGTTCCAGCAGGTCCAAGAAGGACCTGCCACTGGCCAAAGCAGAGACCATCAGCAAGCTTGGTAATGTCTTTGCAAGAACATATTTTAAAAAGGGTAAAGAAAAAGATGCTTCACAGCAGCCAGGGAGATATCAAGGCCAGAGAAGAAGGAGGGGGAGGACATGCTCCAGGCACCAGCATATTTAACTGAAAAATATACTAGATACGTAATCAGATGTATTGACTAGATCTATGTCTACACAGCTTTCTTTCTGTTCATATTACCACACTGCAAAAGCAAAGAGGTTAATGGGAAAACAATACTCAGTGTTTGATATTACTTACTCCTAGGACCATAGTATAGTAAATAGGTGACTTCAAATAATGAGGATCAAGTTCATTTATTCCCTGTATTTATTTAAAAAAATATATGCAAATTTTATGGAGCCTAATGGAAGATTAATAATGTTGAAGATTGCAATTGCATTTCATGGAAAGATTTGTCAGAAGACAAAAGAGACATAATCAGACTAACTACAGAATTTTGAAAATCCTGCATTTAAGTGAGTTCCAGAACTAAACTATTATGATATTAATTGCACCAAGAAATCGATGAAAGATAAGTAGTTATTCTATGTAGCAAGTATGGAAAATTATATATTGATCTTGCTAAATGTTCAGTTCATATATATTTGCCTTAGGAGGAGGAGTGCTTAAGAATTTAATATTCTCCTATGTCCACCAATTTCTTCCCATTTGTCCCCCAGAAAAAACTGTGAAACTCTGACTGTGGAGGAATGTTAGAATACCATTGAATACATCCATTCTAATACAATTATAAAAAAATAAAAATGGGAAGAGGGATGTGAAGGAAGCTGGAGACAAATAAGAAAGGCAAGGCTTCTCAAACTGACTACTTTGTGGTAAGTACAACAAGAGTTCACACCCTACAAATCATATCCTAGAAGGTACATTTTCCACAGATAAGGCCTTGTGGTCATTAAAGTGCCAATTAAAAACTATCCTGAAGGGATATTGAATTTGATTAAAAGAGAATAGGACTTGGTAATAATTTCTTACAGTGATAATATCTCACAGATTTCTATTTACTACACCTAGGGTGTTCTGTCTCTCTTAACTACTGAAATTCATCTTATGCCAACTAGATGTTATGACAGTGTAGACATCTTCTAACAAAAATCACAGTAAATGCAAGCTGGAACTACCTTATACTAATATGAAAAAATCTAAGTAGTTGCCCATCTTCTTTAATACTACTTTTGTGAGACAAAGCATATTTTCATATCAATTTAGGTAGTTGATCTGTTTAGAAAGAATAAAAAATTGTAAGTTTTAAATCAACAGGTTTGATGGTGTTAAAATATGCACTGCAATTCTGAATGTGCACTAAGATTATTGTTTTATTATGCAAATTAATTTATAACTTTCTTTATTATCATGAGGTGTACTTGGAGGTTGATTTAAAAGCTGATCTTAAAATGAAATACGTTCATTGAAGCATATCAAGGACATCTAACTGAAAGTTATACTATTTTATTACCATTGGTGACAATATCTTCCTGATGTTTCAATACTAATCCCATTAATTTTCAAACTAACTGTTGTAAGGAAAATTTAATATGGATCATTGTTACGCAGGTATGACAACACATTGAGGAAGTTGTTATTCTACCAGTTTCATATTCCTTACTGAGATGGGAAAAAGAAGAATTTTTTTTTCTTTTTTTTTTTAACATGTTTATTGAAGATATTAGCCTTACTATATGCATATTCCTATAATATGTATGCATTATTCTTCTAAGTTTTAAATGTATACTGCTAAGAAGTTTGCTTTGAGGAAAAGGTCATTTAAACTTTTTAAGACCCACTGATCACAGTTGGTGAATCCTCTAATTTATACTGTGCTGTCCATGAGTCAAGGATATCTTATACTGTACTAAGGACAAAAAACCTTAATCACACATGGAAATCCATACAATGACAAATATCTATGAGTCTTTAAGTATATGCACTCCCTTCCTGAGTAGAGAACACTGTTCTCTAAAGGCAAAAATCTTATACAACCCCACCGATTTTAAAAATGAAAATACTCATCATGTGTTATGCTAATTGCATCATGCAAATGCTGTGTCAGTTAATAAGTATTGTAAACATTTTTAAAAATTAGAGTATAATTCAGAATTTTGTGAGCTGAGCAGATGCTTTTTTCAATTGGTATTTGTGTGAAAATGGTATTTTTTTTAAGCTGGAACGTCTCTGGATCTGTGTGTTAGATTCTCCTTTATCATTTTACCTGTATCCATACATGATTTGAAAGACTTGTGTATTACAGAGTTAAATGTAAATTAGGTAACAGGAGCTTTAGGCCTAATCTATATACTTGTGGTAATTTCATCCTAAATAGTGCAACTACTGTCATTATCCCCAATAAAAAATAGATTCTGTACTGTTCCCCCCACAGTAGTCTTGGGTATCTAATAATTTCACATAGACAAAGCACTTTGAAACATTTATGGAACAAATGTAGATAAGAAATAGCTAATTGTTTAGTTTACCATGTTTTATGTAAGCATATGAACAATTCTTCAGTTTGCACAGAAAAAATTTAAAAGTCACTGAGAAACTTATTCCTTATTCTTTGTCCATCTACAAAACTAGGAGATTCAAAGCTACCAGGATTTAATCACAGAAATAATAAAGCTTGGCTGTAAATGATCAATCCATTAGTACTTATGTCAACAAGAACTTTTATATTCATTTGAATATAGGATGGTTTAAACTTTCAGTTTGCCATCAAAAATGACAAATATGGGGAATCCTTTCCTGGAATAGGTTTTCTTTAAGCTGATGGTGTAGTAGGGTTTAAATACCAAAACACAAGTGCAAAATAAAAATACTAACTCAGATTGTGCTCTTCTTGAAGACGCCGGCCATTGTAACGTTCGCATATATTTGTTAAGTAGGCTTTTTAATAGACTAATTTACTTGGATATTTCTAAACTTAAATTGAACATGATTTTGTTTCAGTAAAAAGAACATAATGTTGAGATTTTGCATACAATCAGTGAAAATATAGTATGTACACGCAATGAGATACCAAAAGTTGAAATTAAGAACGTCATGAAAATTTAAGACAGACTTCTCTAAAGTAATTGCTTGTTGTCTACGTTTCACTAAATATTAAATCCTTGCCCTCCTCACTAAAAGACAATTTGGTCTTGTAATTTTGCCTCCACCTACCCCTATGACATCCTTCATAAAAGACTTATAACAAAACCCAAAATTATTTAGTAAAATCATTATTCTTCATACTGTAGTTTGCTTCCAATATATATTTTTCTTAGTATCTCCAATATAACACCATTTTTGTCATC
Source organism: Rhinoptilus africanus (assembly GCA_013400135.1). NCBI lineage: Eukaryota > Metazoa > Chordata > Aves > Charadriiformes > Glareolidae > Rhinoptilus > Rhinoptilus africanus. The sequence continues at coordinate 93,388 of VXBO01002233.1, read as the reverse complement.
TAATAAAAAGTAATCAACAATAATCCTCCATCTTTCATAGAACTTATATTTATAAAGTAATAAGCTTGCCATTTCTGAATGATACAGCAGAATATATTTCTGTGTCAAAAGCCAGATATATTAGTAGTGTTAATGAAACTGTATGAATGATAATTCTACAATGTAATGTAATTTACTCCATAAAATAATGAAAAACTTTAAAATACAATAAAAAACCCCCAACCATTAGTATTTTCCCATCAAAAAGATTGGAAGTATATATTTTTTAATGGGATAGTACAGTCTTACACTAAATAACTGCTCATGAGGAAATTTACTGCTGTGTCAAAGTCCAGGTCTTGGGTGTTAAAGTGTAGTTAATGTAATGTGTATGAATTTTTAACTTACAATTAGAAAAGTACATTAATGTTGATTCATTATGGTATATCAGAGGTACTGATCTAAAAAAAAATTGTTGGTTTTTTTTTTTAATTAAGGAAAATTCTATTTCAGTATAATAGACTGGAATATTGTAATTGTTGTACTGAATACACTGTAAAGAAATTTTAACTGTGTCATTACCAATAGCAAATAGATCCTCTCTCTTCTTCTGTCTTTTCCAGCTCTCCTTCCTGCTTTCTTTTCTCTGTGACTAGCTGCTTTTTGACTTCTCCAGTTGTTTTCATTAATTTTTATTTACGGATTTTTTCCTTTTGTTGAGAAAATTATTTCTCTTTTTGTGTATCTAATAACCTTCCTTTCTCTCCTTCAAACTTAAATGCTTGCCAGTGATGACCAGTTCACGACTTTTTAGACCATTATCAGGGTAAACTGTAAAAGAGTTGAAATGTGCCTTTCAGAGGAGACTCTGGGGGTTTTTTTGAAATGTAAATATTCAGCCTATGCTAACAAAATTCAAGCTGCACCTGAGCATTGAAAGAGGTCTAAAAGCTAAGCAAAAGCTGTTCACTCTATAAAGGTCATTTTGCATAAACACTCACCACATGTAGAGGGAATATCTGCTGAGCATATTTGAAGAAACCTGTAATGCTTTCCATCAAAACTGAAAACTACAAATGGCCACTTTCTGGGAATATTATTTCAGTTTTATAAATTTCATGCATAGATGAGGAGCTAAACATGGATCCAAATGTAAAAGAAATGCCTAAGGCACAGGACAACTCCCCATGCAAATCAATGCCAGTAACTAGATGAATTTGTAGTACATGGTTAGCATAGAACTATCCTTTAAGGACATAGCACTTTATGGTACATACACTTGTGCATCCTGAGAGACATATTAGTCCAGCAGTCACATGCGTAGCATCCATCTCCTGAATAGCAGGTCCTTTTCATCTTAGTTGTTACTAATCAGGCTTCCTGAAGCTGAATATGCCTTGAAGTGCTGATACCATGAGAAAGATGGCCTTTAAAAGATATTAAGGATATCTCTACTGACAGTTACAAGAAGTAGTGATCTACTATTATGTGATCATCTAAAGAAAATTATTAAGATTACACATAATTTTCCACTTACAACAGTATTTTCTTGTTTGGATAGATTCTTAAAAGTCTGGCTAAGCTTAAGCCCATCAACATTACATTTGATTCTAATTTACCAGAATCCTCTAAGTGCCCCCATATGCATTTAAGGGTATGACAAAAAGAAATCCCTCCCCACACAATGTTCATAATTGTCATAATGATGGGAAGGAGGAATATGATGACTCTAATGTCTTTACCTAGGGCAAAATATAGGTTGCTGGGCTTTCTTTATTATCTTACTGATGTTACATGTTTTCCTCTAAAGGAGTGACGAAGAATATCAAGAGTAGCCTTGCTATGTTAAAAAATGGTAATTTAATTAACATGTTTCTATAAAATTGGAAGCTATCACAACTGAAACTTTCATTTTCCATTTACACATGAGTGATAAGCATGGCTCAGGTGTGTGCCACTGTTCCTGAATGTCACTTTCCTGTAACAATGTAAAAATGAACATAAATAAATATCAGAATTAGTCTTATCTGAGTCCTAATTTCCTGTTATCACATTCATTATAGCCTTCTATGATGGCAGATTGATGCTAGAAGTGAAGGCTGTCCAATTCTTAATATAGTCATCATAAGTTCTTTTGTTGTTTTGTGTGATAAGAGATACTAAGGCTCTCTTCCAGCCTTCAGGTTTTGTTCTTCTTTTCTCAGAAAGCAGAGTGGCACTTCAAGCAAGGCAGCTGGTGTTCAAACAACTCATCAAGTTCGCCCTAAGATCAAATCAACAAACAATATAAGGGCTACTCCAAAAGTCTGAGAAGTACATCTGACTCCTACAGTGCTGCATAACATTAGAAGAACAAAAATATCTAATTTTTAAAACCCTAGGTCCATAACGAATATTTAGGCATATATATCCAGTCAAAAAAACCCAGAGGATTTAGGTTGGCCTGGAATTACATCTTTACCTCCCTTACCATACATCAACCCATGTCTTGGTTCTGCTGGATTTGTCTTTTATTTCTTGCTTTTAAAGGTTTTTCTGCCATAGCAATGAAGAAATCTGTAGGAAATCTCTTTCCAAAGAAGCATAACTTTTAATTCAAGAAAGAATGTTATTTTTTTCCCCCCTGAGTTACCTATGAATAAAAAAAGTAAATACTCACCACCTAAAATAATTCTAGCACCATATTACCATGGGTCTAAAAAGAGCTTCTGATAGTGCATTTTTTTAGATACTCTAAATTATTTTTGGTGAAATTGGGTAATATTCCAGTTCCAGTGCTCTACAGTTCTTTGCTGTTCAGACTGTGTATACTTCATCCAGTGTACTAAATGCCCTCATGGAAAATATAGAGATGAAATTTTGAATGGCCACATATCATAATGAACCCAAACTGAGAACTGGAAAAGGCTAGAAACACACTTTCCAGTTGGGAAATATATCTTCACAAACAGTGAATCAGTTACCCCATTCATCATCTCACATTTGTGATAATCAAGAAAGACCTAAAAACCTATTCCAAAGGCAAACTTCATAATTAAAATTCATACTTATACCATCTACCAAAGAATACAGCCTCTATAGAGCTATGAATTTATAGCAGAATATATTTTTCTCCCACCACTCATGACTCACAATCTAGAGATCACAACTCTCTTCCCTGGAGAAAATTTCTATCACTCTTCACTGCCCTCACTCTAAACTCACTTCAACTTTCATGTATGCCTTAGATACCAAATCTCTTTTTCTCAGCAGTGTTAACTATCATGTACCCAATTAAGGTAAGAACAGTTATTCTTGACTTGTGTTTAGTTTTGAAGTTTTCTGCTTCAGTTTCAGACCAGAAGATCTGGTATGTCCAAAAAGCTTTCTAACCTTTTCTAACTCTAATAACAGCTCTAATAATAGAGATTATTTTTATCTAAAAGCCTTCCTGTCTAGAATAGTTGTGCCAGTACATTTTCATTACCTCTATGTGCATGTGTGGGTCCTTGGGTATATTTCTTAGTCTGAAAAAACTATCAGATATTTTGTGGTAGTTATTCTGCTTAGATCAATCATAAGCACAAGAAATTCTGATTTGCATGGCATCAAAGTGTTCAGAAAATATTTTATTGTATAAATTTTGGGCAACTGCCTGACATGGGAACATGGAATGTAGATAAGGTTCTCATGGGTACATTTCAGTTGAGGCATTTTCTGCAGTAATTTTAGACATTGAGGGCGCTGTGGCCATAACATGAATACTGGCTAAAAATAAGAGAGAAATATAAACTTTTATGCATAAGAAAACAGACATTTTGACTCTCTAATAACCTATGGATCATATCTTTTCTTGCATTTTCTATTAATAAGAGAAAAAGCTGCCACTTGTTTTAAACAATCGAAATATTTGAAAATATGACATACAGGAGAAAAACAGTTTCACTTCATTAACCTTTAAAAATATAGTTTAAAATAATACAGGAAAATATAATTAAAATTTACACAAGCATGTACTATTTGTACAATTAGTTCATTGTGCACTAAATATTTGATCTCCTATCAACTCTTTGGTTTCTTGCCCTCCAAGAAGTATGAAAGACCTAAACAGGTCAAGTCCACCATTATTCAAATGAGGCCTAATATCTCTTTTATTCCCAAATGAAACATAATATTATTTAATATTTTTTAGTATGGCCTCTAATGTTGTTTCTGTTCTGTATTGTGTATTAAATGCAATGCAGACATATATGATTTCCATATTTCAATAGACTTCTCATTTTCTGTTCCAGGTAGAGCTTGGCTTCGTACAGTAATCATAGTACTTGTGTGACAGGCAACTAAAGATCTAAATCACATGGAAAATATGAACAAATCTCATAACTTTGGCCAAAATTTTATTTTTTTTAATCATCAGGCTTTCTGTGCCATATGAAAGTATGCAAAGTTAAGTTTTATTTCGGAGGCCAGTGTTTATGCTTTTTGTGGATTGATAGTGTGTAAGAAATTTCAGACTGCAATGAGAAAGGTTCCCTTTCTCCAAGACTAGCTATCTGCAACCAGTACTTTTGAGCCCATATATATATCTCCTTTATCATAACAGGTACAATGAATTTGCAATGCTTTTGCATAATAATTCTACTTCCAATATGAGCTCTGTTAAATATATTAACATTAATATAAAAGATAAACCAGCCAGATTTTGTTTTCCTATTGCATGCTGTATTTCCTGAATACTTAAATTATGTATAGTAGCTGTTATTTATATTCTTACAAATTATTCTGAGAAACCTCAAATTTAAGTATTATTTGAAGAGAATAGAGAAGATTCATTCTTATGAGCTGAAAGCTGTTATTGCAGGAAAGATCCAAGTTTTGACATTCAGCGGTGCAGGAATTTTGCCAAAACAGGAGGGAAAAGAGGAAGAATAGTTTTTTCTGAGGTACTTAATCTGCATATAGATAAGCTTCTTCACTTTGTGAATCATAGATATCAATCATTCATGTTCATCAGAGTCTCATACATATTCATTAGAACAAACTGTTATGCATGATTAAAGCTGTTATAAAATGACAATACTGTGTTTTGTTTTTATCTCAGTTCTCTGTGTACTGAAAATTCCACTGGCTGTTTCCATCTCATAATCTGACAACACTTTCTGCTATCTACAAAGAACCAAAACTCCATATGAGATTGCATGGATTTACACTCTGCATTCAAACTACTTAGCACTTTTTAAGCAGTTATAAATGGATCCTGAAGATTTTCTATTTTCTGAGCAAAGATTTCAGCAGTGTTCAAAGGCAAGTTCCAAGCTTTTAGGGATTAGCTAGAAATAAGTGTATTTAATGTGTTCATTTACATGCAGGTACTGGGAGGAATTTTGCTGTACAGGAAAACACAAGTGCATTTTCATATTTTCCCTAAATATGTTTTGTGATTTTGTAGCTGTTCTTACACTTTCTGAGCTTCCATTTAGACTTACAGCCTCTGCGACACCAGATTTGTTACAGGACTGTGGGGGAAAAAATGGAGACTGTCTTGCCTAAACTCTTATATTCTTGGACCCTGAACTGTCATTTTTTTTTCTACAGTGAGTTGTGCAGAATATGAAGCCTTACTGATTTTACTAGAAGTACAGCTAGGAAAGACAAGCCTAAAAAATACATGGACAGGTTTGTGAAGAATTCAGAATATATTATCCACCTCCGCTTGATCTTGGAAGATTAAAAAGCATTTGTTTAGTACTCAGATTTTCTCTGCAAGACTGTTTCTTCAAAAGATCAGGGTGCTTTGGTTGTTATCTGAAGAAAAGTAAGCACTTCAGCTTTTGGCCTTGAGGCAAATATCTTACACAGCCTATCTGCTCCAGATATTCTCAAGCACAAAAATTGATAATCTCAATGAAATTAGAAGTAAAAAGTAGGTTTTTATTATTTCAATTAAGTGAATGAAGAATGCATCAATGAGTGACTAGTATTTCTTTGAGAAAACTGTACTTCCTATTTTTTGCAATTCTAATTCCATTATAAAGTNCAGAACTGGACGCAGTACTCCAGGGGGGGCCTCACCAAGGCAGAGTAGAGGGGGTTATTTCACATTCAACTTTAACTATAGTATGATCTGCAAGTAATTTTCAGCAAACATGGTATCAGTCATCCTCAATCCTTGCATTTAAGTAAATTTTTAAGTTAAATGTAGGAAACTGAATCTCACCCTAATTATATTTTTTATGCTATTTTTCCAAGGCATGCATGAATATTTCTTTGAAGACTAGCCATGTCTGCCACTAGGCCTACATGGATTTACTGTCATTGCATATTTAAAATGCATACTAATAAATCATCAAAAACTTTCATGACATTTTGATTTAAAAAATCAAAATTCCACCTTCTATATTATCCCAGTTTGCCAGAAAAAAAAAAAAAACAACACCTATTTTGAAATTATTTTTTAAATTTATGTCTGGTTAGTAGTAGCTTCAAATAGTCCATGTGCCCCTAATATACTTACGCACTCATGTGAGATACAGTTTCAAAAGTGTTTCTGTGGAGACTCTATATATGACTAAATATATCAATATATGTGATACTATTGTACTGTCCTATCCACAAAGACTTTTATCCTCTTATAAAAAGAAATAAAATTTCTTTGAACTTATTTGTCCATCACACATCTCTTTGTTGCCTTCTAGATGTCTCTAAATTATTTCTTTCACTACTGAGAAAATTAAATTTAAGGTTATAGATTTACAGCTTTCCACTTTTTAAGGTTAAACACTATATCTGTGCTTTTCCAAAGACTTTATTCTTTAGCTCTCCTCATCATTTTCTCAAAAATGGCTTTAAACTTAACCCAGATGCTTCATCTCTCTAAGTACTCTAAGTTAAATTTCACAGAGCCCACTAGATATCAAAAATTGTATTTGGACAGTTTCTAAGCTTTTGCTCTAGCCTGGCCTAATTTCTTACATGATAATTTAGGGCATGAATTATGTTTGCCCACATCTCTATCACTTTTTTTATATGATGGAGACTGAAGCAAAATGGAATTCAACACTTCAGCATTTTTGGATCAACAATCTGAGAGTTGTGTCTGTACTCTTGTTGGCACAATGCTATAACTTAATGTTTATTATATCTATGTTATATTTGGGGCGAAAAGTATATTTGGGTGAAAATGTTGCCAGCTGGTGTGGCTTTATTTGTTCACCATATTTTTGAAACAAATTAGAAAAAAAAGCTGTCTAATATTACTATTTAGGAGCCTACCACAGCAGTTCAGTGAACTTTAAAGGATTTTGAAACACGGTTGCATCTGGGTATTTTCTCTTGAAGAGTAATTTTGTTCTACTGTCCATCAATTTCAACTTCCCTTCAGTTAAACCCAGTAAAATCTTTCTGTATAAAGACACTCAACGAGTCACTTAGTCGCTTCTTAACTTCTGCCTGGTTGCAGCAAAGTGATTCAAAGAGCATGAAATATTGTGTTTATAGTGGGTTGGCTTCTTTCCTTGAAAGGATGATCCACAGAATCCATCCATATTATCAAGACATTTCCTATTTACAGCAGCCTGCACATAAAGTAGAGTTCTGTCTGCACATGAGGGGGTCCCATCCTTTTGGGATTCAAGGACTAGTCTCATCCCAGAAGTGAGATGCATAACTCTGAAAATCTCTGCAAACAAGCAGGAAGTATTGATGTTATGATCCCTTAAGAAGAGGTGAGGAAAAAAAAAGGAAAAAAAAGGGGGAAAGGGAAAGAAAGCACACTCATAAGAGATTTAGGATGCTGGGTTCTGTGTCCTCCTAAAGTGAAGTCATTCAAAGCCGTATCTAATTTTCTCAGAAAAAAAATTGAAGAAGTGTGATATAGATTAATTTTTAGTGAGGCACCTCTGCTGTGAAATTAGGTGTCTAAGTTTCATAGGACTAAGATAGTAGCGGTATTTTATAGCTCCATGGCTAGTTGTGTATGGGAAAATATCTGGATTCCTGCCTATGCTCTGTGGAACTACTTCTGGGTTTGTTTTTCTACTGAATGAATCCAGATAATTTGCCAGGATTAATCTAGAATAATATAGGATATTCTGGGATTAAATCCAGATTCCTTGCAGGAGTATGATCTAACTTAAAGCAGAAAATTTGAATAAAAATTTGACTAAAACTAATGATGTAATTCATACGAGAAATTTTGACAGTGTTAAAAATTAATGAATACTTAATTTGAAGAAAAGTAAAAGTAAAACAACAGGAGTATTAAAAAGGTAGAGAGGATGGTGTTAGATGAAGAAAAGTAGGGAGGAAAAAGGGGACATGGTCTATTGTGGACAAATATTGGTAGAATGTGATCATGGCCACCAAATCTTTTGGCAACTCAGTGTCAGGAAATTATACAGCTAAGCAGTAATCAATTAATTAGGAGTGGATAAATCAAGCAATTAATTGTATAAACACACAATTAATTAAATGAGAAAATCATGTAGGTGCAGAGTCAATTAGGTTGTAAAACTCATTATAAGTAAAATACACATGCAATAGAGTGGAATTAAACCGGCAAAGTTTAAGGATTAAAAATTAGCTGAGCAAATAAAATCAATCAGTGGACAATCAACAGAAGTAGTGAATTAGTTAAGAAGGATGAAAGGTAATTACATTATTAAAGAAGTCATCAATTAATCGATAAATTAATTCCCCAGAGAGTGATGTGATCAGTAAAGTAAGGGCAAGCATTCCAGTTGTTACCAGTAGTCAGTCAGCAAGGCATGAGAACAGCTGCCTGGAGAAAGTTTAGTGGGTGTTCTGGGTACCATCAGTAGTCTCAATAAAGTAGACTCCAGAAATGTACCTTTCTTACCATATTTGTCACTCCAGCATGCCATTGTGCTCTGTGTGAGGAATCATATTTTATCTATGGAAAAGAATGTTTTTTAGGGTAAAAGCTCTAAGTAAAGCCCTAATAGCAACAATATCTCTTTGCAAATCTAAAGGCATATAACCTACAACATTTTGCAATAAATGTGGTTACTTGGTAGTGAAATTACAATGTGACAATTCTATTTAGTTGATAAGAAGCGATAATAAAGCTCAAGATTGTTTCAGGAATACTTGCTTTAAATTTTCATTTATTTGTATTAAAAATTCAGTTTTGCTATTTCCACTATCTAAGTAGTCACCTAAATGTCTGCTGTAATTATGTTTGTAGACAGAAAAATCATCGTAAACTGCTTTATGTAAGCTACTAAGACCATAGTTGCTTTTACTTGTCTACAACTGTTTTAAGTCTGTTTAAATATTAGTAACTTTTTACAAGACTGACCATATCAACAAATAAATTAGATATTTTGCATGAAAACTATTCTGTATTTTAGGTTTGTATAAAAGATATGCAAGATTTTGAAGTAAACTAAGTGAACTGTAATGTTTATGATAGATCTAAGCATTAGAGGTTGCAAATGACTGGGAAGGGCTGTGTAAATTCCTTCATATACCTCTCCCATTTTATTTAATTGCCTGAATTTCAAAAGTCATTCTCACTCTGCTCAAAAATTGACAATGGTACTGATTTGTGTGAAGATCTTGTAACAAACATTAATTGCATGATCTCACTTCTGTCCTTTATTTCCACTTGTAACCTAATTTTGGAATTGAACTACCATATTACAATATATTTCAGTACACAAAATTTCAAAGCTTGGAAATACCATTAACCAGGAATTAAATCCTTTTAAATGCCAAAAGTTTAAGTTCAGATATATTGGAAAAGGGTTGTAATATTCCTCAAAACAAGCATTGCAAACCTATGGAATTCAGCTTAATGGTTAAAACGAAACATAATACAGCATCATTAATGTGTGGAAATGTTGAGCTGAACATTCAAACAGTCTAATATTTGCCTTGCCATGATGCCACAAGCAGCTGGTGGTCAGAAGAATACGTAAAATCTTCCAGTTTTTGCATGGGATCAGTACAGAACCACTACCTCACTTCATGTATGTCAAAAAGCAAAGAAAATGCTAAAATGCTGCCTCTAAAGTACAAGGATGATGTCAGAATAAATAAACAGGAACAGACCTAATAGGAAAATTTCTGATAGTTTTTCTGTTTCAGAGAGTTTCATCAGAAAATTTGTTGAGCCTAAAATGTTTGAGTTAAAGCATTCTAGGTTTACACTTTCCCTGAATACAGGAACAGATTTTTTGAGCTGCTCAATATAGAGCTCTGTGTTTCCTGACCTACAGCAGTCCACTCAACAGCTCTGTCCCCAAACCCCCAGAAAAGGAATACTTAATCTTCTTTGCCTATGAGGTAACCCAGCAGATCATGGCTCTGGAACAACCAGTAAGAAAGCGGAGTCTTAGAAATTAGAGTTAGAACATGGTGAATCATGATATACTTTCGCATTTGCAGTTATAAATCAGGTAGGCTAATGGCAAATGTTATCTAATTCTTCTGCTGATAACAAGTAGCTAATACTTTTTATAATGGACATAATCTTTGCTGGGTAAAAAAAAAACAAACCAAAACTGGATGGATGGTGGGGCCCAAAGAGTTGTGGTGAATGAAATTAAATCCAGTTGGTGGCTGGGTCACAAGTGGTGTTTCCCAGGGCTCAGCACTGGGGGCTGTTCTCTTTAATATCTTTCTCAGCAATCTGGAGTAATCTTACCCTCATTAACTTTGCAGACGAAACCAAGCTGGACAGGAGTGTTGATCTGATGGAGGGTAGGATGGCTCTACAGAGGGATCTGGTCAGGTTGGATTGATAGGCTGAGGCCAATGGTGTGAGGTTCAACAAGGCCAAGTTCTGAGTCCTGCACTTGGGTCACAACAACCCCATATAACGCTACAGGCCCGGGGAAGAGTGGCTGGAAAGCTGCCCGATGGAAAAGAATTGGTATTGGTCAGCAGCTGGCTGAATATGAGTTAACAGTGTGCCCAAGTAGCCAAGAAGGCCAAGAGCATCCTGACCTGTATTAGAAATAGTGTGGTCAACAGGGTTAAGGAAGTGATTGTCCCTCTGTACTTGACACTGGTGAGGCCCCACATCAAGTATTGTGTTCAGTTTTGGGCCCTCCCTACAAGAAAACCATTGAGGTGCTGGAGCACGTTCAGAGAAGGGCAACAAAGCTGCTGAGGTGTCTAAAGCATAAGTCTTATGAGGAGCAGCTGAGGGAACTGTGGTTGTTTAGCCTGGAGAAAAAGAGGCTGAGGGGAGTTCCTATTGGTCTCCACAACTACCTGAAAGGAGGCTGTAGTGAGGTGGGGGTCAGTCTCCTCTCCCAGGTAACAGGTGATAGGACAGGAGGAAATGGCCTCAAGTTGTGCCAGGGAAGGTTTAAATTGGATATTAGGAAAAATGTCTTCACAGAAAGGGTTATCAAGCGTTGGAACATACTGCACAGGGAAGTGATTGAGTCACCATCCCTGGTGGTAGTTAAAAGATGTGTAGATGCAGTGCTGAGGGACACGGTTTAGTGGTAACTTGGCAGTGCTAGGTTAACTGTTGGACTTCTTGATGTTAATGGTCTCTTCTAACAAAAATGATTTTATGATTCTGTTCTATGATTTTAATATCACACCAAATATATTTAAAAACCCTTTCTTGTGATCTCCTAAATGAGAATGTCCTGGTTTGAGACCTCAAACATTATGTACGTGCTGCATTTAGTTATTTTTTTTTCCTAAACTTTTCTGAAGTGTTTGTTTCATCATAATTATAATTTAGTATTGTGATTTAAATAGCAATAAGTATCTCCAGAGATGTGACCGAGTAGCAAGCTGTCCTATATATAACTATGGAAATATATGTATGTGTATACCGATGGAAAACCTTTGGGTTATAACAGCATCTTTCAAAAGAGCTAACAAATTCATGTAAATACTTGATGCAAAAGTCCAAATAACAATAGCTCAAAGTTTCACTATAAACCACAGGGAATGCACTTAATATTTTAGGTGTCCATGAGCAATTTTAATGATAGAATCAGATGTAGTGGTTTGTAGAACTTCTCAGAGGATTTTGGTTGCATCACAACCTGTTGAATCACAAACAGCTTGAAAATTACTTGCAATATGTTTCAGTATACAGTTACTCCAAACAAGGATTGAGACATCAATAAAGAACCAAAAGTTAAGTAAAACACGCTCGAATTCCCCCTTAGGTTTCACACATCACTCCACTCTGATGGCAGAATATCTTGTGCATGATGTGCAACAGGAGTAATTCCTACATTTTAGACTAACTGTAATATGCTACTATCTTTAGCATTTACTAAATCCAAACAAACAGTTATAGGACAGAAAACAAACAAGCAGACCAACAAAATACTCAGCATCATACTTTACTTGGCATATATAATTCAGCATATATATTACTTTACTTCTAAAGATGGAATATTTTGAAAATAATTCAAGTTAATAACTTCAGATCTGTTCATTCTGTCAGTTACCTGTGCAGTCTATCCCATTCCTGGATTCTTCTTCCAGTCAATGAGGAGGGCTAATGAGGACTTTGGTCCATGATGGGGCTATACTCTGCTCATGCTATAATCTGAATCATTTATACAATGTAAAAAGTCAGCAAATGTAAAAATTGTTCTGAACTGACAATGCTATTTATATATGCACTTAATGATACTTATCTAAGAGAACAAAGTAAAAATGATGCATTGAGAGATATAACACGACAAAGATTTTGAAAGAGAAGGTTGGTTTCTGTGGATTCTCTTGTCTCCTCATATATACTCATATATACAGGAATGTTTATATGTAAAATTATGAATGTAGATAGGTAGTTAGGAATTGATAATTTCCCCTTCCAAGTAAAGACACTATGCCACCAAACAGGAATTTTATCACCAGAGGCCATACTCTCAGCTTTTATAAGTTGTCCTAACTCTCCTTCTCTGGCAGGGGGGTTGGACTAGATGATCTACTAAGGTCCCTTCCAACCCTATGATTCTGTGATTCTATGATTCTATGATTCTTAGCAGACTTTCTAATGATGTAAACTGGCACTTTCAATAAGACGCTTAGACATCATATATGGAGTTTTCGCATCTGTGTTTTGTTTTATGAATGAAGATATTGTGACCTTTGTATATTATATTACATAAACTTATATTTATCAATTTTAGTTGCAATACATAGTTGATTGAGGTATAAAAGATTAAAAAATATTTTTAAATAATGACACAAATCTGTATATAATTTGTAAAAATTAATAAAGAACTTATAGCCATATTAATATTTCCCTTATATTAATGCAATAGAAAGAGTATACTAATTAGCTTAATTATTTAGGTTTGGTTGTGTTCCATTTGCATTCTGATATCTAGGTAATTAAAAATAACTAATTATGTTGTATGGAATGCCACCCTTCTCATTAAGTGGAAACTCTGCCAGTTGGAGAGGTTAAATTGGTTTGATTAATGCTTTCTGATGTATTAATTATTTTATGTTTTCAGACTGGGTTCTGTCAGAGTATTTAGACACCACTCCAGTACCATACGTTAGCATGTGAATGTTCAAAGTTGCTGTGGACCAGTACTAAGAGAGATAACTTTTGTCATATATTTCTAATATGTTTGGCTTGCTGCAATCTAGAAATATGATTTGTTTATTTATTTAACACAGCTTACTAATATATTATAAAGAATTTTTTACTTTTAAGAATATATTTGAGAAAACCTTAACAGCATCTTCAAAAGGGGCATGAAAGATGATCCAGGGAACTAGAGATGATCCACTAAACCTCAGCCTCGAGGAAAATAATGGAATAAATCCTCCTAAATGATTTGTAGAGGTACATGATGGAAGAGAAAGTGATTAAGAACAGCCAGCACAGATTTCCTAAAGGCAGCTTGCATCTAACCAACCTAATAACCTTCTAAAAAGAGACAACTGTCCCCGCAGATGAGGGAAGAGTAGCAGATGTTTTTTGCCTTGACTTGATCTCCCATATTATCTTTACAGCCAGTGAGATACCATTTGGGAAGGTTGAATATCAAATGCATTAAAAATGGGCTGAAATATTGGGCTCAAAGGTTTGAGGTCAATGATATAAAGTCCAGCTTGTGCCCAGTTATTAGTGGTGTTCCTCAGAGGTCAAGACTGAGATCAATACTCTTTAAAGTCTTTAATAAAGACTCAGACCGTGAGATAGAGTGCACCCTCAACAAGTTTTGGGATGATATCAAACTGAATATGGAGTGGGGATGTGTGAGGAAGAGTTACTGACATTCTGTAGGGCAGAGCTGCTGCAGATCAACCTTGGCCCTGCAAAAATGAGCTGATAGAAACCTCCTGAAGTTCAACAAAGGCAGAGGGAAACTTCTGCATCTGGTTTGAAATAACCACATGTAACATTGTAGGCTGGGCCCTTGTTAGAGACAGAGCAGCTCTACAAGACTCACAAAGACCTTTGCAGGACTTGAAGGTCAGGGTAAACAACAAGCTGAATGTCAGCAGCATCCAGAGTGCTGTTCTTAGTTTAGAGCTCCCAATACAATAAAGTCACTGTCAAACCAAAGTGAGTATACCACTGTGACAATTGGGACTGGAGCACATGTTGCACAAGGAGAGGCAGAGATAACTGGCTTTTGTTCATGAGATCGATGAAACCTGAGGGTGGAACAGGGACTCAGAAAGGTTGTTTCTCTGAGGAGGCTAAACCTTTGAAGTCCTTTCTAACTTCACTCACTCTATGATTCTATATTGTCCACAGTTTTTTAATAAAACTTGGTTCCAACATAGAGCACAAACAGTGAAATATTATTTTAAAAAGCTGGGGAAATGAAAGAACAAATAGACTGTCGCTGAATAAACAGCTCCTTGTTATTTATCAACCTTTTTTTGGGGGGGGGTGGCAAATGTTTACTTGAAAGTTAATACTCTGTGCAGCATTTTCTGTCATTAGGCAGGTATTATTTTAATGTTTAAAATAGTTGCTATTGAATAAAGAAGAGCATGTGACTACTTACATGGATATTATTATAAATATTCCAGTAGCTTGAGTGTAACACTAAAAATATTCAACTTCTTGAGTGATAATTTGTTTGCAAGAATCTGCATAGTTGCAATTTGCCAGTCCATTGGGTTTTCTTTCTCTTTTTCTTCTTCCCCCTTGTCCTGGTTTCAGCTGGGATAGANAGCGGGGGTGTGTGTGTGGCAGGCAGGAGTGAATGGCTGTGTGGCAGGGGTTAAACCATGACACACCTTTCCCAGGTATTTACAGAATACCATTATAAAAGTTCTGAAAGAACTGTTAGCAGGATATTCCTCGAAGTCACCACCTTTGTAGTTACTTGTCCTCAGCAACAGCTATATCACGATGTTGTCATTTAACTCCAACAAGCAGCTGGAAGCACACAGCCACTTGCTCACTCCCCCCAGTTTAGGTAGGGGACAGAATCAGAAGAGCAAAAGNATATTCAACTTCTTGAGTGATAATTTGTTTGCAAGAATCTGCATAGTTGCAATTTGCCAGTCCATTGGGTTTTCTTTCTCTTTTTCTTCTTCCCCCTTGTCCTGGTTTCAGCTGGGATAGAGTTAATTTTCTTTCTAGTAGCTGCTGTGTTTTGGATTTAATATGAGAATAATGTTGACAACGCATATCATTTTAGTTGTTGCTAAGAAATTCTTATATTAAGCCAAGGACTTTTTCAGCTTTTCATACAAGCTGAGAGGGAGCATAGACAGGACATGTTGGCCAAAGAAATATCCCATACATAGACATCATGCTCAGTATACAAATGGAAGTTGGCCAGGGGGCAGGAATCCACAATCACTGCTCAGGACAGGCTGAGCAAGCGATCATCTTNAGAGTAAAAGTGAGAAAAAAACTAATGGGTTGAAATAAAGATAGTCTAATAGGGAGAGCAAGAGCTGCACAAGCAAGCAAAGCAAAATGAGAAATTAATTCACTGTTTCCCATGGGCAGGCAGGCAGGGCTCCATCATGTGTAACAACTACATGGGAAGCCAAACGCTATCACTCCAAATGTCCCACACACACACTTCCCTTGGCTTTGCCGGCTTTATATACAGAGCATGACATCATATGACATGGAATATTTCTTTGGTCAGTTGGGACCAGCTGTCCCGCCTCTGTCTCCTCTCAATTTCTTGTGCCCCTCCCTGCCCCTCCCAGTCTACTGTCTGGCAGGGTGGTATGAGGAGCAGAAAAGGCCTTGATTGCTTAGCAACAATCAAAAATGCCAGTGCGCTATCACACTATTCCCATCCTAAATTCAAAACGTAGAATTACACCAGGTGCTAACACAAAAAAAAAAAAAAAGTCCATCACAGCTGAAACGATGACACATGATCATGTGAAAAATTAAACATAAAAAAATAATGTGAAATATAATTTTGGCAAGAGAAATCCTTAAGCACACTGAGGTTCAACATCCACACGAATATGTAGAAGGCACTATAAGATTCAATGTACATAAAGATACTCATCCTTCACCTGTCTTTTGAAAAGTATATTCCCATGTTCTTACCCTCAGTGGGCATAGGTTGATGAAAAAGAGTTTGTCTCCCTTTCCCACACCGTTTTTGCTAAACCCACACATGATCACTGGTCTCTTCCACCACCTTGTTTACTTGCAGCCATTTATAAGGGCCTCTAAAGCATGTTTTAGTGTCTTCTTTCACTGCACAGTTAGACTGTGACCTACATCTATACCACGAAGAGCGCTGAGGGAAACTGCTTCCTAATAAATTTCACTTCCACCTGCCTCTTATTAATAAGGATCCACTGGTGAATTCTCAGAGACCATTACAAGATGATGACTTAATTTGGAATTGAGGAATTTACTCTACACTAATTCAATTTCCTGTGCTGAATGACAATTCTCAATTTTCTTTTTTTTTTTTTTTAATCCATATTGCACAATGTTATTTAACCACATCAATTTTTTCCCTCTTGAGCATAGCTTTGTAATAAGTCTGAAGTGTAGTTATGGGCTTATCTCAATTATAAGAAAAATACCTTTCACAGTGTAATTATTTCACATTTAAAGTCCAACCATTTGGATTATGTCCCAAAGTGCTCAAGTCCTATTTCTTGTTTAAAGTGTGCAACTAGACTGTAGAATGTATTAACTCTGGATCATCTGTTATTGATTTGTGGAAGGCAATAGGAGAGCAAATCATTACATTTCATTACATAAAATACACAAAATTAGTCATAATATTAGGATATGCAAACAGCAACGCCAAACATCAAAACTTATCTTACAGTCCTGAAGTAGTCTCTGTCCGAAGTCATCTTTTCATGACAGTTTCCAAAGAAATGAATACTGAGTAAGTAATGAACGTTACGGTCTAAAACTTTAAAACGTCAAACTTTAAAATCTTAGGTTAGGCAGTGTGAGTGAGAACAAGCCAAACTGTATAATAGAAGGAGAACATGGATGGACGTTCTTCCTCTGCATAACGTTGGCTATTATGAGATGATGTGACAAGCTCCAAACTGGGGTTCCACAGCATTGCCAAATACTGTCCTACCTCAATTTTATAACAAATATTTCTGCTGAAACACAGGTCAAAGCATCTATATACTGTATTGTACACACTTGTTTGCTTAAAAGTTTTTGTCATTGCAAACATATCACTCATTAGTAATTGCCCGTAACATGTACAGACTTCAATGTTATTTGTCAGATAAACTATTTAAATTCTACTGAGATGACTGGAGAAGAAAGTTACTGAAACATAAATAGAGGACTAGGAGTGTGAAGAAGAAGAGCCTCAGGTAAAAAAGAAGTGAATAAGAATAACAACCTCAGTTGTTTTGAAGCAGTGAACTTTATCAACTTCTCTTTTCTTCAGAAAGAAGAAAAATCATGTCAGACAAACACTAACACCTTTGAAAACATAGGCATGTGGGTCTTAAATGGAGATGATGAAAGAGAATGAGACATTGAGAAAACTGAAGTGTGAGAGGCTTGTATTGCTTCTCCTGTTGTTGTGACTGAATTGCAAATGTCCACAGAGAATTATCTCATTAGAGAAAAATGTTTGAAGAATAGCCTGAAACAGGAGTTAAAGTCAGGCTTAAGAAGATAATTGTCCTATTGAAAAATAACACTACTAACTGAGGTCTCTTCTTACTCACCTACACTTCTTTGTTGAAAACTACAAATGGTTTAAGGAAGAGCAAGCATTAACTAATTTATTGACACTTATTACCAATTCAAGCAACTCATTTTAGATGGAGAAGAATAAAGCATGATTAAGGTATGATGAACACCATAAAAGGTGATCTTGTTTTCTCTTCTGGGCATTTATCCTCTGTTATAATAGACAATGATGAGAATTTTTACATTAAGCAGCAATTCTGCTTTTTCTCCACGTAATAATAGTTGATTTCAAAACTGTGAACATTCTTTAAATCTCAGTTCCTCATTTTGCCAAATATGAGTAGATCATGAAAGCAGCCCAGAAAATTTCAAAAAATAACCATATCAACTAGAGCTGATGGCATGGCTCTTGAGCTGTCACGTAGTGATTTCATTAAGCTGTGGAAGTAATGAATTAAACACTTATTTTAGGGTTTTGAAACAAAAATTTGTATTACCTACCTCTTGAAAATTGTCACTGTTGATCTAATAGGGTATTGTCTGTGAAGGTGTTTGATTTGTTTGCTAAGTCAGAAATCAATGCTCTTCAATCAAATTACTTACTAATACATTTCTGATAATAGTAAGACGCTGTTTCCTTGTAAAATATTTATCCAGATATATGATATTGCTAGAAAGTGTTCAGTCTTAATAAGCTAGTTATATAGATACAGTTGTCTAATACTTAAAAACTCCCAAACTACTTAACATTATTTTTATTTTTATATTTAAAGTTATGTTTGTTATTACAATATTTCTTCAAACATTATTATTATGGTCAGTTAAATTTACGCTGACTACAGAAAACATGTTGCTTATAAGCGTTTGGGGATATTAAAAATAGTTTTAGTAATGAGAAAGTTTAAATACATACAGGTTCTGGTGGGTTAACCTTAGCTGGCTGCCAGGTGCCCACCAAGCTGCTCTCTCACTCCCCCCTCCTTAGCAGGCAGGGGACAAAATAAGATGGAAAGCTCATTGGTTCAGGATCACTCACCAATTACTGTCATTGACAAAATTGCCCAGAAAGGTGGTGGAAGCCCCTTCCCTGGAAGTTTCTAAAGCCAGGCTGGATGGGGCTCTGAGCAACCTGATCGAGTGGGAGGTGTCCCTGCCCATGGCAGGGGGGCTGGAACTAGATGATCTTTAAGGTCCCTTCCAACCCAAACCATTCTATGATTCTAAGAATTAAAAATAGAGTAGGATAGTGAGGGGAAAAAAAAAAAAAAAAAAAACCAAACCAAACAACAAAAGAAGCCACCACCACTTTACCTTCACTCTTTTTCCTCTTAGGTTCAATTTCACTCCTTCACTCTCAACTATTCTACCTCCTCCGCAGCCTGGCCAAGTGTCGCAGTGGGACAGGGAATGAGGGATGTGGTTCATAACACTTGGTTTCTGCTGCACCTTTCTCTTCACACTGCTCCAGCATTGAGTCCGTCCAATGGGATACAGACCTTCATGAACTGCTCTGGCATGTGTCTTCTCTAGGGGCTGCAGTTCTTCAAGAAATGTTCCAGTGTGGGTCCTTTCCACACGATATAGTCCTTCAGGAACGGAATGGACCAGTGTGGATCCCACATGGGGTGCAGCTCCTACCAGGAGCCTACTATTTTGTGGACTCAACATGGGTTGCAGCTTCCTTCAGGGTATATTCACCTGTTCTGGTGTGAGGTCCTCCTGCTCCTCCGAGGTCTTCCATGGGCTGCAGGGGGACAGACAATCTGTGTCACCATTCTCTTCTCCATGGACTGCTCTGGCGCCTAGAGCACTTCCTCCTCCTCCTTCTTCACTGACCTTGGTGTCTGCAGAGTATTTTTCTCTCACATTTTTCTTCCTCTGTCTCTCACAGCTGCTGCTAAGAGGTTTTTTACCCTTTCTTAAACATGCTTTCCAGAGGTGTCCCAACCATGGTTGTGGGTCTCAGCTGTACCCTGCAGTGGGGCCGTTGGAGCCAGCTGGAACTGTCTGTGTCTGGCACAGAAACAGAGGCCCCAACCTCTCCTCACAGAGGCCACCCTACAGCCCCTCACTCTCATCACCTGAACACTTGCACCCAACACAGAGGTACTATCAATATTTTCAGTATTATTGTTAACACATCTCAGTGGTTCATTAAACATTTGTAAACATTGAGACTAATATTTACATTTTGTTTTCTGAGTCAAGTTTTCTAGCAAAAACAATGATCAATGCTGTATAAAATATGATCTATGAGGAAACATTGACATGAGAAGATGGGGTATATTATGTATGTGTATGTGTTTGTGTGATAGAAAAGGGGAAAGCAAATCACAGCAGTCCTCAACTACAAGAAAGCTGTTGCAAAGAAAGGACTATGTCTTCTCATTCGCACTGGAGAGAAGAAGTAATGTTCTCAAATTGTAAAGAGAGATTAGCTAGATGGGAAAGACATGCCTTTATAAAGTATAGTAAAGCACTGTTCTTTCCATTTGAAATAGCTGTTGGAGAAGATGGGAGATCACTTGAAATCATAAAGAATATGTTAGGTGAACAGCTCAGGATGGATAACTGTATAGCTGTATGTCTGAAAGGAAGAGGAACTGGGTGGACAATGAGGGTATATAAATGAGAGTTTATAAATCCCTTTCAGATATATTTATATGCACTTCTGGATGCTGTCTCTACATTTTATCTTTTTACAGTTACAGAAAGAAGACCCGTATCTTATAACATATGTGTACATGGGCCATATACAGTGTATAAATTCAGTTGAAATACAGCCTAACAGTTCTATTCTCTGAATAAAATAATCTATGCTAAGGTGTAAAATTATCTTGACAGAAATCATCCTCTGAAAGTAATCAGTAACACATGAGCCTAAAAAACACGCTAAGCCTGAGAACATTTGCTCAGACTATTGAAATATCAGTAAGCCCCCAGATAATGTGTATCACAAGGAAATAAAAGCAATTAGGTTAACTTAATCAAATTCTTGCTATCAGTCATTCAGGGGAAATAAACATTTGGCTTTTATGATTGCTCAAAACCAAAAAAGGTACTCATGCCTTCCTAACCATGATGCTGTATAAGGGCTTGCTCTGCAATAGAGGACTCACTCTTACTCACAATTAAAAAGAATGTGGATGTAAAGAGCTGGAATATCCTTGACATGTTAAGGAGCTGACAAAGAGACACTGCGCATGACAGTGCTTTGTTTGTGGTGAGGTAGTGCATCACTTCTCCCTCAGCTACCCTGCTATCCTAGACAGCTCTGTGCATTAACACAGACAGAACTATATAATCCGATTGTCTGAGTCTGAAGGACTTCCTGAGAGAAAGTGAAAGATGCCTGTTCAACCTCAGCAGAGTCCAGAAAAAATCTGATCCTCACAGCCTCTGCATTATTATTCTTCCTGCTAATAATTATCATAGGTTATAAATTATCCTCCAAGATTTTGGAGAACACAGATTCCAGTCTCAGAAGTAAACCTTCTGGAGAGGAAACATTTCTTACCAGTGTTTACTATTTCAGCACATGTACTCCGAACCATTATTAGGACAGAAAATATGGAAGAAAAAGAATATGGAATAATGTCAGGAAAGATACTGAGTCCTTCCAAAAGGATAATTTTTTCTTCATTTCAATAAAAATCATTGTTTCTTTCATCTTCTTTTATTCTCTTCTCCTCTTCCATTTTGTTCCTACCATAAAAATGAAAGGAAATGTTCCTGAAATGTATTATGTTTATGTGATACAGAATTTTTTATTCCCTTAAGTCTGATATAGATGCACAAAGAGTTCTGTAGTACTGTGAATTCCTATGAGCAAATTACAAGAGGGAAACTTTCACAACATCTCACCTAACATCTTTTCACAGACACATTACTGGATTTATTTGAGTTCAAATGGTGTTAAGAAACTTTAATGGATATAAACTTCACATTTTATTCACTGTTTGCTAATTATTAGTTTCATTCTCTATCATAAACAGCTATGAAATGAGAGTCAGAAAATTTTGCTCCGAGGCTTTTAAATCACTTTTAAATCCTTAATCTCTCTCTTTCTTGGTAACTGTTATATTCTGTTCCTAAAATTGTCTTTCTGCATTCTTTTTATCCCCATACACTTCTAACAACTAATTTTGTCACTTAAGACATTTAAAATTTTATTTCTATCCTGAAGTGTTTAAGAATGCTACAGTCACACCTAGCTGGATGATTCACTTAACTTGTACTCTGTCCTCCATCACAGTTAGGTGTTTTAGTTAAAATTATAGATGTATTTCCTGGGAAAAAAAGATCATAGTCACTTCTCTGACTTCTTATATTTATCTAAGTTTTTAATATATCCAGCTATATAGTCATATATTAGGCACAGAGAGATTCAAAGTCTAAATAGAAATACTACATATCCACAAAGAAAAATATTAATTTTGAACCAATGCTGTCATTATTTATTTTTTTCCTCTCTAACAGCTAGGGCACCCAGTTCCAATAAGAGACACAGAACAAAGTGCCTGCTATAGATCAGGCAGAACAATGATTGTTCACAGAGATTTAAGAGGACATTGGCATAACAGACATTTCTCTGCAGTGTCATTCTTTTCTGTCTCTTTGCCAAATGAGCTTTTTGAGTTCCAAATCCCATTGCATTTCTTACATTTGAAAAAAATTGAAACTCTATTTGAAGGAGTGTTCTTTTTCCAAGCTAGAGTCATTGCGGAATACAAGCTGTGAGCATGTAGTTGTGAACATGCTCAGACATGATGTCTCTCACTGACAGTTCAATTACTGACTTCCTCAGCTCTTTAATACAGAACGGGTCTAGGATGTTACCAAGGGACCTAGCAAGGTCCAAGTCAAGGATGGTGCTAGAGAACTGAGCTACTCACTGCTCACCCAAGAAGGATTAAGATTCTAATGTGAACATCTGGGGAGAACATTCTATGTTCTATAAATAAGAATGTAGTATCATAAACAAGATGATCACTAGAGAATACAGAGATGAGACATATTCAAGGCCAGGCTTGATGAGGCTCTGAGCAATCTATTCTAGTTAAAGATGTCCCTGCCTACTGCATGTGGGTTGGACTTAAAGGTCCCTTCCAACCCAACACATTCTATGATTCTATGAGAGTGAGAAACCATTAGAATAAAACTTTTTTTTGAGTACCGGTGGTTGAAAGGCAGCGAAAGAGTGGACTAGTTAATAAAAGGACATCAAAGTGTGTGATTTTTTCATAGACTGGTTCTGCATCTAGATCTGTAAGCGAGTAAAAAATTTTCTTTTTGTTATGTCACGCTTCATATTTGAGAAAAAAAAATAGAGGAAGAAGAGTTGCTCTGCTTAAGTTGTTAGAATGAAAGAACAAAATTGACTTTCAGTTTTTCTTAACCAGAATATATTTATGTAAATGTTACATTAGAATCTTTTGTTACTAACAGACTATGAGAAAGAGAATATCAAGTGACTTTGTTTTCAAAACCTGATATATAGTAAACATTAATGTACAACATAAAATAATACTGGTTTTATATTTACAGTATGTATTTTTTATATATATTATATTTACTTTCAGTACGTTTGACACAGAAAGTTATATACAGGAATGTTCTTTCTGTACTCTTCTCTATAGCATTTTCTTTAGGTTTTTTTCACTCAGTGACAAAAATAGTTTTGCTCAAGATTCCACTAATGACTATGTAGTTTGCAGCACAGTCTAAAAGATTGTACAGAGGATGATACTGCAGACTGGTAGTTTCTGTGATATCTTATATTTGGGGGTCAGATGGTCTCACAAGTAAGAGNATTGAAAAAAAAGGTCCTTCATTATACACTGAATGTTACTATCTTCCTACTATTTCTGACTCTAAAGATTTTGACAAATGTCTTCAGGTTCCTCAGTCTTGCTTTTATTTTACAAATTAGATTGTGTAGTAAAGCATATTCTAATAGTTACAGGCACTAGATTGCCATACTGTTATTTAGTTTTATTCTGTAGCAGATACTGTACTCCAGTTCTGATATACGCTGCATAATGTTCCTGTTCTCTCTTGCGGTTTCTATCTGTCCAAGATTTAAAACTAAAAATGAAGGCACAAGATGAAATAAGCTGAGGCCTGGGGTCCACATTCAAATTCATGACTGAGCCCAAATTCCCTCATCATTCTCAGTGTCTATATGCTGGTTCTCAGTTTGTGTCATGTGGAATGAGCAAAATGGTTCCCCGATGAAGAAAAAATATTTTGAGTTCACATTTGAATTCTACTTGTTTAGGCAATATAGAAACTGCTTGCCTGAGACTCTTGTGTTTTTAAAATCAAGCCCATACTCAAGCACAGGCACCAAAAGAAGATTTGATATAACCTGAAGTTTGAAAAGCAGTGGTCATGTTTAAACCTCATTTTGTTGGCTTGGAGTAAAGGAATAGCTCAAAGATAACACTGTTCTTTGAAAGCTGTTTGTGTCTTTATGTGCAACAGAGTGTGCATAAAGGTGTTGATGTGCATAAAGACATGAAGAAAGAGAATTGTAAGGTTTTTTTGAAAGATGCAAGGGCGTTTCAGGCTTCTAAAATATATGTAGCTGAGTGGCAATCTGTTCTAAGGATTTTTCCCCAGATATTTTTACTTCTTTTTCTTTCTTTCTTTCCTTTCCTGAATTAGGATTTTTTGATAATACTTTTTCTCTGTTGCTTTGGAACATTTCTGGTATATACGCGCCATGTAAGATTTTTATTTTCTTTGTAATTTAACTCCTCTAATTTCTTCCCTCTTCTATTAAATCCAACAACAATATAAAGAAATTGGGATTTTCTTTAGCAATGCCAGTAACCAGTGAATAAGAAATTCAGAAACTCATCTCCATAAGAGATGTCATAAATTTAAGTAATATAGGATGATATCAATTCAGTCAACTGCTTTCATCAGCATGTAACTGATTTAGAACAAATTCTACTGTAGTATTGCTCAGAGAACAGCTAGGAAATTAACCTGATTTTTAGCCATGTTCTTCTGGT
>VXBO01002233.1:41323-58043 GCA_013400135.1 Rhinoptilus africanus | reverse complement strand
TTCCACCTAAACATGAGGAGGAATTTCTTTCCCTTGAGGGTGGCAGAGCACTGGAAGAGGCTGCCTAGGGAGGTGGTGGAGTCTCCGTCTCTGGAGACATTCAAAACCCGCCTGGATGGGTTCCTGTGCAACCTGCTCTAAGGTGGCCCTGCTCTGGCAGGGGGTTGGATTAGGTGATCTCCAGAGGTCCCTTCCAACCCTGTGATTCTGTGATTCTGTGAAGTTCCCACAAGGTTCTGAAAACATTACATGAATTCTGATGACACTGATATCTTTATTATATATGTGCATAGAGAGAGAATATTTAGGAAAGAGACAATATAAATTTATATAGCTACAAACATATAGTTTTCCATATATGTGTTTTATTTATGTAATTTGTTTTAATGCATTATGTTTATGAAATATTTTAGATTTGAATTTGGCACAGAAATGGAAGTTCTGGGTGATGTTTACAGATTTTATGGGTTTAATATATTTATTTTCATAAGAATTTTTTAACTGCCTTAATTAATTGTCCAGGGAATACTTCTTCCTGACTGCACAAATCATTTAGTCAGTTTTGTCTCACTATTTTAGAATCATACTATTATTGCTATATATTGTTACATATTAATTTCCTATTAATTTACTGAGCTAAAATAATTCTGTCAAATAATATAAACATTCTGAATTCAGAAAAATTGCATATTTCTTTTTCCTTTTGAATATCAGGTGCATTTGCTATAACCATTTTAGGTAACAAGGTAGCTCATATATTTTTTAGTCTGTATAAACATTTCCACAATTTAATTTGTTTATATCAAATTAAATTCCATACACAAATTTCCCTGCTTCTGTTTATGAAAAAAATAAAATATCTTAATAATGTCAACAGTGGCTTTCTAAAATGTAGGAAATCTGGCAGTGCAGCTGAAAGAAATAAATTGGTTTGAGTAGAAGCCCAGTTAAGCCTGAAATCCTACCTCAAAGGCAGTTGCATGAACAGTCTGTCTCAACACTGGAAGCCCTAGTAGCTGCTGAATGAAACTGAAATCTTTTTATTGCTGAAAGCAGTGATCCTACACCAGTGTTCTGAAAACAAAATAGTATAAGGCTTTGGTTTTATAAAAAAAATCTTGGTTATGGTTATTTTTTTTGCTTTGAAGTAATTTCTTGCTTAAAACTCACATATGAAGTTTCTGAAAGTAGTTGAATGAGAACTGGTTTTATAGCCATATGTTATTGTTTAACATTCTCCTACAATCAAGGGATGGAAATTCAGTTTCCAGATGACTCTATGTCCCAAGCACTTTGGAACCAGAAAACAGCACTTTGAGATCTGGTGTTCTCTACCCATTACAACAATTTTCCTCTTGAGAATAATTTCCAGTTGAGTAAGTATAAATCTTACTTGGTTTTCTGGCTTGAGTAAATGTTTTCCTTCCCATTTTTATCCTGAAATGGGAATTTCCACCAAAAAAAAATTGGTGAATCAGAGCTTCTTGTTAATGTCTTTGACCTTTACCAGTCATTATATCTTTAAAATGTGACAAAGCAAATGTAGTTGAAAAGTAAGCTTAATTATTTTCAATATGTTCTCCCACCTCTTTATTTAATGTCTGTTGCAGCATCTTATTATCTCTGTCTTACTGGTAAGGGGCCTGTATTAATCAGTTTTTAAACACAACCACTATGAAAAGAATCAAAATGATTGTCATTTGTAATTTTATTTTTATTTTGACTTTTCAAATATGTGAATGACATTTCAAATATATGTGTAAATTTGTAGTAACACATACCACTAACATTTCAGATAATATAGCTGAAAAATATTTTTTCATTTCAAGTGCAAACAACACACAAAACTTAGTAGTATACTTTCAGTGGGCTTTTTTCTTGTACTTTCTTGGCTCCAACACTATTCAGATTTCATTGAATCCTATTCAAGTATTCACTGAAACAGACTCATTTTGTAATGTTAGAGTTGGAGAAACAAGTTCTTTGAAAATTAATTTCTGTTATGAAAGAGTTTCTGTTCCCAAATGGAGAGGCCTACAACATTTCTTAAAGTAGACTAAATAAATATCTCACTGATTATTTTTAAGAAATTTGGATCATCAGTAACAGATAATTTTGAACTTAGTTTCTGGAAAGCATACCCTTCCATTATTCAAAGAAAACTCTTTTTTTTAAATTATCTTTTTCAAAAGAATTTGAGCCATACTTGTTCCGAGGAAAGGAACTATTGCTACCATTTATTTCAGTAAATTAAACTGGCTGTCAGTTTTAATTATATATAAGACTGGTCAGACATCAAGTATTAAATTGTATTAGGCTATTAATATTCTAATTAATTAGCCTTATGATTTTTTTAGTGTAATAGGACTCGGGATTTTCAAAATGAACTTTTGGTTGTAGTCAGGATTCCTGTGGAAAGCCTGGCTGTGTTGCATGTTACTGAATATACAGTGCTTCAACTGTCCATTTTTAAAATCTGTTATTACTTATTTCTGCTAAGGGAATACTGTATTTTATATAGTAGATGTTAGCGAAAAAACAATTTTTAATTTTTATCCACACTGTTTTTCAAACATATAAAATGAATTCCTTTTCTTGATTGCCTTTTAATAAGCTGTCATACTTATTTTCTAAACACAAAATATCAAAAACTGTTTTTCCAGGCATTTCAGGAAATGCATTCCCAAACTAACTCTTAGTTTGAGGGTTGTTTTGTTCTGTATATAGCTGATTTTTCTGAAATGATTCTGTTTTTTATTGACAAGAACTGAACTTTTCTTGTTTCATCCAAACTTTCTTGATATTATTGTTTTATAAGAAATGTAGAAAATAAATTATGTCTCTTACCAATAAAATTTGTAATTTGACTAAAAAGCTGAGAAACTTTTTTCAATCAAAAATTCAACAGAGATCCATTAAAATTTTGTGTGAGTCATCTGTTTATTTCAGTCATAATATTTTTTTTCCATATATATAATTGCGGTAGTGAAAGAGAGCTTTTACTTGTTATCATAGCATTAAAAAACTCCAAGTTTTAGATGTTTTAGAGAAAATAAAGAAACAGTAGTTTTTGATGTGCAAATCAAACCTCAAGATTTCATGTTTAAATATATTTAAAAATCAAACATTGATAAAACATAAAAAATCAAGTATGCTTTAAATATACAGTATTATTTAGGTAGCCTACGATATTTGGACAGTTTTATGGAGTTTGTAAAATGATGCAAAAAGAGAGAGAGAAGACAAAGCTGTACCTCATTTTAGACCACATTACCCAAAATATTAGTTTTGAAAGGGAGAGAGTGTTGTTATATCTTCTTTCATTGCCTTTTCTCTCCTCCATGTTCCAACTTTCCACTCCTACAGTTGTAGTTTGATGAGGATACTTTGAAACAATGATGTGACTTCTGAGGTTTTCAAACACATTTTTAACTTTTTCCATTTGTCTGATCCCGATTACAGAAAGACTGACAAAAAATCTGCCAGCAAATTCTAGCACAAAACAGATTAATTTCCCATAGGGAAGAGTAGGATCTTGTTTTACCAGCACCAAGCTGAAGCCAGGAAATCAGAGAATTGTGGCATCAGGCCAACTACATGGAACCATGCAGAGATTCACAATTTTTTTTGGCTCTTTTTGCTGCTTCATTTGTGAGTTTACAAAATAAATTGTAACCTAACTAACTACTATCCCACAAAAAGATCTTTAATCCTGCAGCTCATTTTCATTAGTGTACATTCACATGGCCTCACCTCAAAAACAAAGTTCTAGAGCAGTAACCAGCCAACCACAACAGACTAGGTGACTCGAAAAGCTGAGTGACTTCAGCTGCTGCCTGGAGAGGGGCTGGACTTCTGCTGGAAGCTTGGGCGCTGCCACTTCTTATTTTGTATACCAGTTGCCCCTGCATAACTGTCCAGCTCATATCACTCGTCCTTTGGGGATGCTTTTGCAAGTGTTGTGGTTTTATTTCTTGGAAACCCTAGGCATACCTTACTTTCCTTATGTTCTACCAAAACCCAGGGATGGACAACCCAGAACCAGAGATGGAGATCTCTTCTCCACCTCCTGAACGCATCTCAAACTAATCCCTAGGTGTGCCAGGGGCTGGAGAGATCACTGACATGAATTCAAGAGGACAGACCTCTAAGTATACCAATATCTTTTATAAAAATCAACACAACTTTTTGTGCAATTGTCCCTCCTACATTTTTCATATTTTTTACATTTTATTGTAGTTTTGAATTAGAAGTCATATTCTCCATTGGTTTTCCACTACTGGTGCACATTTCCACTACTGGTGTACATCTGGACACAGGGATCATTACTGGGACAACATCAATTTCACGGTTTAGGAGTCCAAAGGCTTTAAATTTTCCAGCCATCTGCAAATTTCTTGTGAAATTTGATGTTTTCTTCAGGTTTGTGTGTGTGTGCGTGTGCATGCACACATGTAGGTGTGTCTAGAACTGATAGATAAGCAGAGTCTGCTTGCCTAAACTGTGAGGTTTTGCTTCTGGAAATGTGGTAAAATGTAAATGTAATAGCTCCTATTGGGTCACAGTTCTAGGTCATGTTAACAAAGAAAAGTGCTATGAGAATGAGAAAATGATGGCAATGTTTGCTCTGCGGACAGTATGCTACGGTGGGCAAGCACTGCCTGTGTGTATTTCTCCCTGCTGTACCTTGCCCATGACTCATAATGAAAAAGGAACATTTAGCACTTTTCTTGTTAGCCTCGAGCTGGGTACTGTTAAAAAAATCCATTTTAAGCACAATTAATTCACTTTAAAACCTATTATGGCACAGAAACAAATGTCCATTAAATTATGACTATAATGATCATTAGTTGAAGGAGACTGTTTCTAAATATGAGTAGAACAAGTATAAATGGATGGGGCTGGGGAGAGATATGAAATAATTGGAAAGAGAACAATTTTTTTTTTCACTTATTTAATTGAAGCTTAACAAAGTTATGCCAAGGTACGTCCAGTTTGGACTTCTCAGGGGAATCTAAACATTTTACACAAAATTGGTGGTTGCAGGCTAAATGAATGGCATGATTAGCCACAAGACAACACTGTGAAATGCCCCTGCAGGAAAACAATTTTTTGAAGATTCTGAGGGTGAAGAATTTTTGAAACAGTACATTAATATTTATTTCTTTTCCTCAAATCTCCCTTTTTTGTTTTTGCTGTCTTGTTGTTTGTTGTTTTAAAAATGTAGATTTAACATGATATTAGTACTGCCACTTTTGTATTACTAGGCCTGGGGAAAGATTTATTTTCTCTCAATAAACTCATCTTCTGCTAAGTCTTTCCACTGGCTGGAAAAGGGGAAACGTAACCCCCATTTTAAGAAAGGGAAAAAAGGAAGACATAGGAAACTACATGAGGGTCAGTCTCACCTCTGTGCCCGGCAAGATCATGGAGCAGATCCTTCCAGAAATTCTGCTAAGGCACATGCAGAATAAGGAGGTGATTGTTGACAGCCAACGTGGCTTCCTGAAGGGCAAATCATGCCTCACAAATTTGGTGGCATTCTGTGACTGGGTTACAGAGTTGGTGGATAAAGGGAGAGCAACAGATGTCATTTACCTTTACTTATGCAAAGTATTTGACACTGTCCTGCATGACATCCTGGTCTCTAATTGGAAAGGCGTGGATTTGATGGGTGGTCCACTCTGTGGATAAGGAACTGGCTAGACGGCTGCACTCAAAGGGTTCTGGTCAACAGCTAAATGTCCAAATGGAAATCAGGGACAAGTGGTGTTCCTCAGGGGTCGGTACTGGGACCAGTGCTGTTTAGCATCTTCATCAGTGACATGGACAGTGGCATTGAGTGCACTCTCAGCAAGTTTGCCAATGACACCAAGCTGCATGGCATAGTCAACATGCTAGAGGGAAGAGATGCCATCCAGAGGGACCTGGACAGGCTTGGGAGGTGGGCCCGTGTGAACCTCATGAGGTTCAACCAGGTCAAGTGCAAGATCCTGCACCTGGGTCATGACAATCCCAAGCACAAATGCAGTCTGGGTGGAAAATGAATTGAGAGCAGCCCTGGGAAAAAGAGCTTGGAGGTGCTGGTTGATGAGAACCTCAACATGAGGCAGCAATATGAGCTTGCAGCCCAGAAAGCCAACTGCATCCTGGGCTGCATCAAAAGAAGCATGGCCAGCAGGTTGAGGGAGGTGATTCTGCCCCTCTGCTCTGCTCTCATGAGACCTCACCTGGAGTACTGTGTCCAGCTTTGGAGTCCTCAGAACAGGAAGGAACTGGACCTGTTGGAATGGGCCCACAGGAGGGCCATAAAGATGATCCGAGGGCTGGAGCACCTCTTCTATGAAGATAGGCTGAGAGAGTTGGGGTTGTTCAGCCTGGAGAAGAGAAGGCTCCAGGGAGACCTTATAGCAGCCTTCCAGTACCTGAAGGGGGCCTACAGGAGAGATGGGGGGGGACTCTTTATCAGGGAGTGTAGCGATAGGATGAGGGGTATGGTTTTAAACTGAAATAGGGGAGATTTATATTAGATATTAGGAAGAAATTCTGTACTGTGAGGGTGGTGAGACACTGGAACAGGTTGCCCGGAGAATCTGTGGATGCCCCATTCCTGGACTTGTTCAAGGCCAGGTTGGATGGGTCTTTGAGCAACCTGCTCTAGTGAAAGGTGTCCCTGCCCATGGCAGGGGGTCTGGAATTAGATGATCTTTAAGATCCCTTCCAACCCAAACCATTCTATGATTCCATGATTCTATGACTTAGTTGGACCTAAGTGATGACTCTTCTATTTGGTTTTGGACAGTACTTCCAGCAAGTAGGATGTTCTCCTACATAAAATGGTGTACAAGAAAATTATATAGGGCGTTACATTAGTTAGCAAAAGACTTTTCCTTACAGTTTACACTTACAGAATGATGAGAGTGCCAACTGTCTTAAATATTTTTTACTAAAAATGTTAAGATCTTCTAATTCACTTAGAAGGAAACACTGAACTTTTCACCACTGGGCACATTCCATAACAGAATTTTTTGGTTCTTCAAGCTCTGTTCTCAGTATGAGAAAAATATGAAATAATTATGTTTTTTCAAGATCTGCTGGAGTCCCTTCTTGTGTTGTCTGAGATAATTTTCCAGTGGTATTTCTACTCGGATTTCCACAAAAATGTTTTGGTTTCATTTCTTACTTAGTTAATAAAAGGCAGTTCTCCTACTTGGAGAATAATTTGCGGGGGAATAGTAGGGAATGCTGATCGAAACTATTTTTTTTCATACTATGTCTAAATTTACATTATTAAAGGGTATGTTACTACCTCATTGCTGAATAATTCTTATTGAGAGGAAAAGAAAATTACATACAAGCTTAGTTTTCTTAACCTAAATGAAATTAGAGACTTTATTTATGCAGAATAAGGAGGGATTAGGAGTCTGTTTTCTGGAACAGGAAGTTGTATGCTGTAGGTTCTTTGAAAACTACCTCCTAGTCATCTGGACTCTGTGAATAGGAAGAAGAAAAGCACATAGGGATTTGTTAACTTATTTTTAGATTTATAATCATATCCCACAAGAAGATTCTTGTTTGCTACTTTTTAGTAGTATACCAAATGCACATAGTGCAAATATTATTAATATTTCAGGTATGGTTCATGGATGGTATAAATCACCATAGGTATATTGCTATGCTGAAATTTGGATTATTTCACAGCAGAAAAGGATATCCTTATTCCTGGTGGTTTTTTTCTCACAGCTTATTTTCCTACTCTTTATTAATATTTTCTTTTCAGTACGTTCTGCCAAAATATTCTCAAGGTTATGTTACAGAATGATTTTACCAGCTCTTAAAAATATGTCACATTCTTATCTGCTGAAGTACAATAATAACAATACAGAAATACTTGGTTTTAAACTCTATTACAAAAGCACCTGCAAGTATGCAAAAAGAATTTAACATCTTTGCTTCTCTGTTCAATGACTGACACGTTCATCATCAGGCTGAGCTTGAATGAAAATATTTAAGTTTTGTCTTTTCTTTTAAACACACAAACAGAAAATCATTTTGCAAAATATAATTCATTTTCCAGTAGGGAAAGACCATTCTATAAGAAAACTCCCTAATTTTCTTGAATCTTTATTTTAGGTTGTGATTTTAATACTGAATCCTCCTTTCATGTTTGTTGTTTTTGTGCTTTTTAAGGATCTTTAGTCATTTAACCTTCAGTATAACTTATGTGCTAGGATTTACTACATATAGTCACAGATTACAAACATGAACTTAGATTGAGTTGAACTATTTCTTGCATAAAACTTGTTAATTCTGTACATGCAGATCTTTGGGCCTATTTAGTCTTTACCACTGTACCACTTTACCATTTCCCTCATTCTACCTTATTCCCTCTTCTAAATACACCTCACTTCCTCACCATAAAGCTGCAGTTTAAGCGAATCTATGCAAACCCACACAGCGTACAAAATCCTGTCCTGAATTTCTAAATAGCACAAATTTTCCTCTCTACTCTCATTTCTGTATACTCTTTGCTCAAAAGAACTCTGGCTGACACACCATGCTGAAGTTGGCTCTGATTTCTAGTATTTCTTTCTGTTTCTTTCTAATTATACTTACATGTTATAAAAAGAAAAAGATCCAAAAGATGAGAAGTCTATCAATATTACAGTTATTAGGTTCACAAGAAATATTAGATCAATGCTGACATACAGTGTTTTCCCGTTATACTGATCTATTGTAACTTCCTAAAATATGCTTGACACTTCATGAATCTTAAACAGTTATTCTTTTCACTTCATCTGGATTTCATTTTCACTCTCTAGTGGTAACTGGGGCTTTCTGGCAGGCACAAGTAACAATCTTTAATTAGAACGCTCCAGGTAAGAATTGTTCTTTAAAGATGGACCAGGAACAGTGCCCTTAATTCTACAGTGCACTGCTAAAGGTCTGATGAAGGTTTTGTGAGTTCCGGGGAAAGAAGAGGGGAAGATAAGGGGAACATCACATATATTTTATATATTTTTAAAACATATTTATGTAAATATATGAATGATCTTAAAACACTGAAAACATGGTTCTGCTCAAATTTACTCATCTGCCCAAAGAAGCAACTTTCAAACTTATTTTGGCTGTAGCATACTCTCAAATAAAATGAGAAAGGGAAAACAAGCAAAGATTTCTATTGTATATACCAGGCTCCCTAGAGAACCTCCATCTCATAATTGAAACATAGCTGGTAGGGCCCATCTGGTAAATGCCAGGACCATCTGGTTCTTTTGAACTGTGCTCAGTATGCTAGTAAGAGTATTGTTTTTCAATTTTTCTTTTTTTTTTCTTTTTCTTTTTCTTTCCCCTTCATTATTTTATGTATTTTAGCTTTTTTTTTTTAATCTTACTACTGCAGCCAAGTGAAACATTCTTTAATATTAGAATCATAGAAACATAGAATCATTTAGGTTGGAAAAGCCCTATAAGATCAAGTCCAACTCTTAACCTAGCACTGTAAAGTACACCACTAAGCACCACATCTACACATCTTTCAAATACCACCAGGGATAGGGACTCAACCACTTCCCTGGGCAGCCTCTTCCAATGCTTGACAACCCTTTCAGTGAAGAAATTTTTACTAATATCCAATGAAAACCTCCCCTGGCACAACTTGAGGCCATTTCCTCTTGTCCGATCGCCTGTTACTTGGGAGAAGAGACACACTCCCACCTTGCTACAACCTCCTTACAGGGAGTTGTAGAGAGCCATAAGGTCTCCCCTGAGCGTCCTCTTCCCCAGCCTAAACAACCCCAGTCCCCTCAGCCACTCCTCATGAGACTTGTTCTCTAGACTCCCCACCAGTTTTGTTGCCCTTCTCTGGACACACTCCAGCACCTCCATGTCTTTCTTCTAGTGAGGGGCCCAAAAGTGGACACAGTGCCCAAGGTGTGGTCCCACCAGTGCTGAGTACAGAGGTACAATCACCTCCCTAGTCCTGCTGGCCACACTATTTCCAAGACAAGCCAGGATGCTGTTGGCCTTCTTGGCCACCTGGGCACACATTCAGCTGCCCCTTGACCAGCACCCCCAGGCCCTTGTGTGCCAGACATCTTT
Source organism: Rhinoptilus africanus (assembly GCA_013400135.1). Lineage (NCBI taxonomy): Eukaryota > Metazoa > Chordata > Aves > Charadriiformes > Glareolidae > Rhinoptilus > Rhinoptilus africanus. Next base: position 47,942 of record VXBO01002233.1, on the reverse strand, counting down.
CCAGACACTCTTCCCCAAGCCTGTAGCACTGCACGGGGTTGTTGTGACCCAAATGCAGGATCCGGCCTTGTGAAACCTCACACCACTAGCCTCAGCCCAGTGATCCAGCCTGTCCAGATCCCTCTGCAGAGCCTTCCTACCCTCAAGCAGATCAACACTGCCACTCAGCTTGGTGTCATCCGGAAACTTACTAAAGGTGCACTCCATCCCCTTCTCATTGATAAAACTATTAAAGAGAACAGGCCCCAGTGGGGAGCCCTGGGGAACACCACTTGTGACTGGCCGCCAACTGGATTTAACTCCATTCACCACACCTCTTTGGGTCCTGCCATCCAGTCAGTTTATTACCCAGTGAAGCTTATGCCCGTCCAAGCCATGAGCAAACCGCTCCCTGGTTCTGTGGCAGCTGAGCTGTCAGCACCCTATGCCTGAGTTCCCCCACAAAATGATGCCTGGACACTCATTGACGTAGCATCACGGGCAGGCTTCAGGGGCACATAATCCACATTTTAAGTTTGGGCGGATACAATAATAAATTGTAATATTAACACATGTAATAATGAATAATGTAAAATGTAAAAATAATAAAAGATTTAAACCAAGAAAAGGGATATTACATATTACAGCTGACTTCTTAGTGAAACACTGTTAATACAGCAAATACATTAGAGCAATATGTATACATTTGCTGACACATATGAAATTGTTGGCAGTCTTAGCAAGTAAGCTAAGGTCTGAATACACCACAGCAACTGATTCATAGACTGAATGGATCTCCTTTTCCTAAAGAAAAGGAAAAGTTGAATGATGAATCTCAGCAACTCAGCATAACTGATCAAAGTTTCTGAAGAAGTGAACTTCTCTTTAGAGACAAAAGGCGTGAGGGGCTGGGGAGGAAATGTGTACGAGCATTTAAAAATAAATTGGGAAAAAAATCAATTTCATTGAAAAAATTATTTTTTCTAATAATCTAACCCTGGGAAGGGTCACAGGTGCTCAACTGTAGTTACAGGAAAAATAATTTGCAGGAAGTTGAGCCATGTTAGGTTATCAGTACCCAACACATCAGGAGTAAAGCTACTCATGTTCTACAGTGTTCTCAATTTCAGTATTAGTGAGGAGAATTTTTTTGTTGTTTCTGTCACTTCTGTATGGATAAATAAAGGCACTTTTGTCACAATTCCTCCTTCAAAATGTTTTTAAGAAAAAACCACAAGATTACTTTAATCACAAGTATTTCTAGATTAAATGTGTTTATTCACTCTTATAAGCTTTTCTCATGCTCATATGTAATAGAGCATGGATATTCTATTTTATTTCTAATATGCTATTTCTGTTGTCCTTCAGGTCTGGCAAAAACATATTTTTGTAGGATATAATCCTGTAAAGGGTATGTCCCCACTTCTGCTCAGAATAGGATCATGTCTAGTAATAGCATGTGACATTAGTACTGCTAAATGTATCCCCCCAGAGAGAGATCTCTGGTCTTTAAGACTTGGTGGTACAAAGTAACTCATCTCCTCACTCCTCAGCTAGACACTCTCAACTGCCTGGAGCAGCCAGCTATTATCTCATGGTACAGCTTGTGGTCTGGGCTTACCTGTAGTGATCTTGCTTCTATAAGAGACCTTTTAGGGTTTGGGGGGTTTTTTGCCCAGTTCACAATGTCTGAAATAATGTGTGGGCCTATCAAGGCTAACATTTTAAACCCATGATGCTTAGGACCTTAGACAGCTTTCCTGACATATGGCATGAATGTGCATGGCATGAAGGGTACAGCACCTGCTAGAATTTTTAAGGATGACTTGGTATGTAGACTGCAATATCTTGTAGGATCATGTCTAAAAAAACCTTTCAGGATTTCTCCATGGATAAAACTCTTCCAAAAACTACTCCTACATCGGGTGGAACTCCAAAAAGAGAGCATATGCACGGACTCATCCACCTGAGGTGTAAATGGCCTCGGGACCAGCACCTGGGAATGAAATAGGAAGCAAATTTATTTTCTAATTTTAGAAGTACACATGGACAAGTAGCTGTGATCCACTGTAGCTATGTATCTGGACTTTATAAGAGTTAATATGATTCTAGTAATCAGCAGTTCTCCAAAGTCTAGAGCTTGCTGAAACTCTTCTGAAATTGATAAAGATGGAAGTTTCTTTACAATTTCCCAACTGCTATTTGATTGATATCTTGCTAAACCCAGAGATGACTAAAATAAAGCATATGAAATCAATGTGCATTTCCTACACAGGTACTATAGAGAAAGGTTTAAATAGAAAGATAAGAAAAAATGGAGCCAGTCAATTATTTTTAAAATTCTAATTAGCGTGATCGTTTCTCTATGCTGGGTAGGAGAAGAAAAGCTTTAAATGGAATTTCTACAGATAGATAAGAAAATGTATTGGAAATTAGATTAAAATATTAACACGTTCTAAATTTAAAAATAAATTTAGGCATTGCTTTATGTCAAGACACAAGAACTCAAACCTCAAAGAACATAAGCTAGAATGAAGTTCCCATTTCCCTTTATTCCAGATTTTCAGTACTTTAATCCTTATTGAATGCTCTCCTACCCCTGACTCTTTTTGAAAACAAAGTTCATGTTGTTACATGAATATTTCTGAAGTAACAAAAATCCTGAATATTCAGACTTGCCTCACTCTTGGAAGTGGTGAGTAACTCATTCTCTAATCCAATGTCTGAGTGCTTCCATGATCTAGACCTTTTGCCTTATGCATTGCTTGATATGTTATACACACACAAGGCACTGAGGAGACAATAGGTTTTCACAATCTAAGACATGATATATTGATGGACTTCAAGAAATTTGCAGATGGCTAGAAAATTTCAAGTATTTGGACTCCTGAAACATGAAATCAGGGTTGTCCCAATAAAAAGCACTGTGTCCAGGCATATAGAAATGAATGTGCACCAGCATTGGAGAACAAGGTGGAGAGTGTGATCTCAGAGTCAAAACTGCAATAAAAAGAAAAAAAAAAAGTGTATAGGAGATAAAATTGCACAGACAATTTGTGCTTCTTTTTATACAAGTTGCATGGTAACTTTCCATAGGTCTGCACAGCAAGACTGTGACAGTGGCATTTGGAATGCTGCTGTTGAGCCTTTTTCCTGAGGACATATCAACTTTCAGTCGATTGTTTGAAAGCAATTTTCATCACCCCTCAGCAGGTATTTGGGCAGGATATCCTGGCTTCAAAGGGATAGCCAGGCAAGTGTTTCCCTGATGTAATATTCCAGGATAAGAAAGTATTTCCTTGACCTGATGTCAAATTAGACTCTCAGCAATTTTAAGGTCAGTGCTCTGCTTCTGTTCTAGATGTAGATGATATGCTCTTACTGCTACCTGTCAGTAACTAGAATGGGATGAAGCCATGACCTAGTTTGCCATTAAGGAAGAAACGGCATTGTAATGTGTGTTTTCCTTCAATATGATATGCATGTATTCAGTGTGCATGTTCATGTTAGAGGTCCTGAAACTTCTGGACAGTCAGTTTCTGCTTTTCTGTAGCCTATGGTGAAAAAGTCTAGAAGCTTTCACTCATTTTGTGGACAGAAGCATGGCTATGCAGTGAATTGAAAGTGAACGATTAAAAAGAAGCTTTAATTAATTGCACAAGTATTGGCAATTGGAAGGAGACGGAAAATCAAGAACAGCTGGTGCAAGATTATGGTTACTATCTGAAAACAAGTGTGAAATTTATGTACCTGAGAATGCTCTCTGTTAACAGTCATCGGAGTAGGAACTAAAACTCTGTTCAACTGTAAATTTCTTAACTATTAAATGAGAGGTATTCTTTCACCTGGTCTTTCTTAAAATTGCTCCATGAAACTTCAACAGAAGGGCTTTACTGATTAGGATACTCTCCTGAGAGTGGACAACGACAGATCCATATAATTTTAGACAAAGCAAAGAAGCACAGTCAGTGTTTGCAACATTCTGGATGAGTGCTTTTATCCTCTGAAAAGAGGCTTATCACCATGATATTTTGAAAGAAAGCAGGAGTCTCTACCTTTTGCCAAAGGAAGTCAAGATTCCAGATTCCAAATGAAGTCTGTAAATCCTTAGTGACACATCACATCCTTAAGACACATCACGAAGTGAGGCACTTCTGTCATCATGAAGAGAAAGACTTCATTTAAAACAAATCCTTCTCCACAGAGATTATGCACAGCAGGCTATGTTTTGTAATCTAATTTCTGCAGTTGTTTCTAAGGCAAGTACAGCTACCACAGGTTGTAATGTGAATATTAATTATAAATTAATTACAAACAAACAAACAAGAAACCAAAACCGCAACAAGAACAACAAAAAACCTCTCTGTAAGAGGAGAAAAATTTTACTAATACTGTTATGTAATATACAGGGAGTCAGGTGCTTACTTTAGGAATATGGATTTCACAACCACAGACAGAATTGACAATATTTTGCTTGTCAAGGTGGCTTAGCTTTTGCTTATTAAGGTGTCCTAAACCTACTTTAGAGATTAAACTACAAGTTTCACTTAGATTTGTGCTTCTATGTACTTACTATGTTTTAAATGGCTTAATTGGTCTTTCAGAAACTTTGGATCCCAGTTTCTAGAAAGCATTCGCAAATCTTCAGTGAACGGGGCAAATAAAGGAAGTCAGGATGCTTTAATGTGTACCTAAAATTAAGACTGTAAATCTATGCTATACTAGGGCAGTCAAATATCTCGATTTCCAAAATGCTGAAATCTCAACTTTATTTTGGCTGTCAATGGAAGTATCGGGCCTGATCATATGTTTTCTTCTGAGTAAAAATAAAGTTCTGGGAATAATTGCACAATCTCTTTGTTGTAAACAGTACTGTGCTGCCTGTTGAGAAACATATGTTCAGCTCAGTGCAGAGCTCTATTAATGCAGCACCAATGTCAGAGATTTGGCTGCTTTCCAGAACCAATTGACAGCATTGTCTGGGCTCTGTATATTTAATATAGCCTCTCCGCACTCTGAAGAATTTGTGATTTGAAGTGATTTGAGAGGAGCTACTACAAATCTCATCCTCCCAACAACAGGGGAAAACCAAGTTATTGCGCACATCTGGTAAGATAGCATTCACTTTTTTAAATGAACTACCACAGAAAGGTATAAAATGTTGAAAATTTAGTATATTTGCAAGTTCAGATTTTTTGGTGTCCACTGCCAGTTGAACCATTGTTTCTACTGCTGCTGCTGCCTGCAGCTAGGTATATTTTTTCCATTTTGCAGGTATCATTTTTTGTATTTATTTTGTTTAATTGCATCTCGCTGGACCTGATATTCACAGTATTTCCTCTTGTAAATATTTTTGGAAAAGACATAAACATTACATAAACATATAGAAGCCAGATTTTCTTTTTCTTTATATGGATGTATTTCATGTTTGTTTTTTTTTTTTTTCCTTTTTTCACTGCAGCTTCAGAGTCTGAACTCTTCTTTGCCAGGCAAGCAGCTGATGCTTTTCACAAAGGCAAACTACATGTCTTCAGCTTCCTAATGAGGGGCTTTGGCTCATCTCATAGTTTAGAGATACTCACTGACAGTAAACTGTAAGCTAAAGGAAAATATAAACCTTTTGCATTCCCTTGCTGTCAACCGTTTGAAAATGATATATTGTAAGACTTTTAATCTTACTGTTTTAGCTACCCTGATGCACTAAAAATCTAACACAAAGGGGATCTAGAGACATTTTTGATGCCAATTTTTCTACCTGGAAGGAAATGACCCTCCATCACTATCTCTAAAACAACGATTTAATGAAAAACTTTGACAAGACAGTTCTTTAAGGGCAAATGAAAATATTCTGTTCTGATAGTGCTTACATCATAATCACTAAATGACGCTAGAGGCAACCCCTTTGGTTAGGAAGAAACCGTTTCAGTTTCAAAAATATTATCCAAAGACCTTTTATGAGAAACCCCATCTATCTATTACATATTATATGGTACAGAATTTGCCTGGGACAAATGAGATCTTTTTTCACCTAAAGATGTTCTGCTTGGCTTTTTGCTGTGATGTGAATGGTTGAAATGTGTTATGGCCTTTCTCTGACTTGCATTTATCCCAAATACTTTGGCCAATATGAAAATAATATAATAATATATATTAAATAATATAAAAGTATAATAAAATAACATAATAATTATAGCCAGGACTACGTTGCCAATCAATGTTGCTGCAGCAGCACATGTCATCCTAGGAACAGCCAGGAGGTATGAAACAATTATATGAAAGAATCAGTTCAATGCCTGTGGCTTAAGCAGAATCCTTGAATCCTTTCCTCCTGTTACAGTATCTGGATGTCAACTAATGTAGTTAGTCATGTATCTTACATGATAAAAGCCTGTGTTATAAACCTAAGAGCTTGCTGTTTGATCCTTATAGAGTATGATGGAAATTCTTCTGCTAACATTTTTCTTTTCTTAGAAGCTAGTAAATTGAATGCTATTTACCCCAGAGGATATTATTTACGTCAGAATTGGCTTCCAGCTTCAGGAACAACCAAATGTTTTGGAAGTGCCACAAACCCTTTACGTTCTGCCTTCCAGGAGGCAGAAGCATCAGTGGGCTGCTCTGAGTGACAGAGGGACTGTCC
>VXBO01002233.1:22337-36717 GCA_013400135.1 Rhinoptilus africanus | reverse complement strand
GCTACAGACCTTGATCATTAAGGCTTACTTATGTATTAACACAGTGTCTGAATGATGAACTGCATTTTCTTTTTGTATAATTAACCTTTTGAGAATATTTTATTAATGGAGAAAGGTAATATATGTTTGCCAGGGAGATGCCACATTATTTCTTTTATTCACAGTAAACAAATAAATTATGGAAAGCTCTTCAGGTGTTTGTACATTTCACAATTCTGAGAGCTGTTGAGTATTGGAAATGAAGGGCAAGGGCATGATTAGAAAGAATCATTATGTACTGGTTCAATACTTTGGTGCTATTCTTCATGAATGTGTTCAGCACTCAGACAGAGAAGTCTGTGAATTGTCAGCAGGGCAGGCAAAACTGAATTTTGCTGCTTCTGCCACAGGGAAGCTAAAGGGCAGAGGGTAAAGGCGGAGCTGAGACGATAGATCTGGGAAAAGATCCTTGGAGACCCAGCCTTACTTTTCCTGTAGCCACTTGAGAATGGATTTCTAGGATGCTGTCATGAATATTGCCAATGATTGTCATATGAGTGGTGAATGCTGCTACTGATATGGTTGCCTGACTACAGCAGATGCTTCTTACATGCTTGTACTATGATTTCCTCAATGGCAGCAGCAGGAGGAATGCTAGCTTTCCAGAGCTCTTATGGAAACTGAAATACACAGTTAACCAAAACTGTCATAAACAATAACTTCCTCCCAGCATTGCCAACATCATGCAGTGCTAGTGGTCATAATTTAAACTTCTTTGGAATACAAACCTGGTCTTGCTATTTCTAAAGCTGATTAGGGGTTGTAGACATTCACCTATTATTAGGTAGTTCCTGATTGACTTATTAGCTAGATTATGAATATTTTATTTTTACATCTGGCTCATAACCAACTAAGTTGTATTACTTAATGGATGGGCAAAGCCATTTTATTTCTAGATGACTTACCTTAAAGAGGTAAGGCAAAAATTTGTTAGTATTAAAAAGTATTTTTTTCTACTTGTGTCCAGATATTCTCATAGCTTTCAGATGAATAATTAGACTGCATTTTGAGCATCCATCTGCCTCTCAAAGTTTAAATATATATCTTTAAATATAAATATGATGTAGTATTTCCATATAGATTCCTAAAATTTTATCCACTATTAAGTATTAAGTAAAAGCTTGCCATTTCCCATTTAAAAATAAATAAATAAACCACAGCTTGAGACATAAATTCTCAGCTATGAATTATTCTCTTCATATCCAGAAAATGACTTCCAAGCAGCTCCCAAATTATTAGGAAAAAATCTTTTGCCATAAAAAGCATTGATCGTCATTTTAATTTATGTTTATTATGTTCCTTTCATTTAGGAATACAAATTTAAACAAAAATTCTGAAAATAGTGCTTTGTCAGATATGTATTTACCTCAGAACAAGGGACAAAATATTCAGCAAGGTTAATGGAAGAGAAGGAAGAAAGCTAATTAAATGTTTGCTTTTGTTTTGATCTGATTTATCTTGCAATTTTCTGCCTTATCCTGCCTGTTTACTAAATAATGTATTAAATACATTCCTGTTATTTGCACTCATAACAGCACAAATTAAATAGGAACTTCATATTGCAAAAGAAGTACACTAGAACATGTTATTGTCACTAACACCTATGCCCTGCACAACAGCCTGAAATAGATTACATTTATTCTTCCATTAGATATTGTAATGTAGAAGGTAATCACCTTAAAATGAATAAAAGTTGATCTGTAACTCGTTGTAAATATTTTTTTTCTTTATCTTTTTTTGTCTCTGGAAAGAAAATGTGATTTTCTTGCGATGACTTTCCTGTAAATTTGTATTTTCCCCGTAGATGACCAACCAGCTTTTATTGTCTTGCATTCACATTTTTAAAAGCAAACAAAAACAAAAACAAAAAAATCAAACAGTTCCTAGCTTTATCTTTACAGCTATTTAAGTTGGAGGGCCCTAAATTAACATGTAATTTAATCTGTGGAAAAAGAATAGTGGAAAAAAGTTGAAATTAATTCATTAAACTAACACAGTTACATCTCCATTGTATTTAATTGTTGTGAGGTTACAGTCTCTATAAAACTCTATCTGAACTTGTTTATAACCACTGAGCTTAAACCGCAGAACGGAGAGGTGTCTATGTCAGGCGTCTGTCTCAGGCTGAGTATTTTGGATGAATTTTAAGCTAAAATAGTGTATTTTCTTAAAACAAAGAAACAAACAAACAAAAAACCTAAACCAAACTAAAACAAAAAAAGTTGGCGCTAAAAAAGTCCATTGTAAAACTCCAGTATTTCCTTTTTTTTTGAGCAAAGGAATTCATCGGGGCCGACATGGTGCTATCTGTCTATTATCAAAAGTGTGTAATTTCACATGGGAATTATAAGGTTGGAGCAATACTGCAGGGGGCAACTGGGACAAAAGAGCAAAAGAAACACTGTCACAAAATGCGTTTTTTACATATTGAGTTGAAATTGCATAGCACTTAGCTTCTGTGGGAAGCTTGTTTTAACTTGCTGTTACTGGGGAGAGAAGGGAAGGCTGAAGTTTGTCTGTAATGCCAAATAAAAAATCAAGACTATATGAACAGGGAGTTTCTGTCTTCTGCTTAACCTGCACTTCCCTCTGCTGATGTCCTGGTGAGGAGGAGGAAGCGGAATGGAAATAAGTGAATGGCCTGGAGGGAAAGAGGGAAAGTGCAAGGTCAAGAAACAAAAAGTAAATGTTATGATGTTGGAAAATAGGAACCTTGAGGAATAGGAGACAAGAAGGTTAGGTAAGAGCTATGAAATTGGAATAAAAACTACTTTATCTCCTCATGATGCCACAGCATTTTTCTGCTGTAGTGTCAGGGGAGAAAAAGGGGTAGAGGAAATAAAAAAAAAAGACCTTTCCATGCTAGAGGAAATCTTGAAATACATTCTTTTTAAAATGAAACATTTTAGTTGCCAGCAACTCATACCATTTTCCTTCTGCCTGATAATGCTGTTGTTTTGCTTTCATGCTTATTTTTGTTTGAATGCAGATCCTACCTACTGGACTGGTAGCTCTGAGGTGCCCCCTCTCAAGAGATAGGGTTATGAAGAACATTTCTAAGATCTACTACCAAATATATAAACCAGATTGGGAAATTTCTAAGCCAGTGACTTAGAATAATCAGTCTGACAGAGAAGTCACATGACAAGGAAAAAGTATGAAAATCTAACTTTGGCAGTTTATATTCTGGTGAGGTAAGCATTAAAAAAAAAAAAAAGTGACCTCTCTTTTATTGTTGATGTTCTTTTCCTGGAAGTCTCTTCATGTTGCTGTATGATCATATGTTATCTGGGATACTTTATATGTCAGTTTGGAACAACAGGGCACATTTGGGGTCTAAAAGTAAAATGTAGGGGAGAAAAGTGAAACTTTGATTTGAAAAAATAAAAGATAGACATTAAAAAAATACTTGTGTTTGATATACATATTTAGACATATCCTTCAATATTCTCATTGGAATGGCAGGAAACAATTGTGCACAAGAATAATTACAAAATTGCTGCAGATTGCTTCAGTATGCTGTTGTTGGTTTTGCCGTGAAGGATAGAGAAAGGCTATCTCTCAACAGCATCCATCTTCAGGCAGAAAGGAACTTGGCTTTGTGCCCTGGTTTACACACAGTACAAGCCCTCTGGAAATCCACTTATGGTTTCAATAGCAGATAGGATTTGATTGATTTCTGTGTGAAATTATTAAGCTTCAAAGTCCACTATACAACTGCAGTATAGTTAGCAATGGTTACTGAGACAAAGTTCCTGTGATAACAAGGCCTCCACGTAAGTGGAGATCATAAGTGGAAATAAGCTGCTCTTCCAGAAAGCCATTACAATTTGCCTTTGTAACATTATAACGAACACTGTCTGCTTTTGCTTGTTGGTTAGAATTTTCAGAATTAGAAATGGAAAAGTGATCCGCTCTTCAGAGGGCTGTCTGGAAAAGTCAATTTAATTAATAACAGTATTCTGTTGAGTATTTGAGGTTCATCTCCATTCCCATTCCAGGAGAATATGCTACCTTAGTTTTCTGTCACCCAGTGGCACTCAACTAGAAAAGTAAACCTAACAGAAAACTACCTAAGAAGGTTTTTTTATACTTATGCTGACAGAACTAGGATTTAGCCTTTCTCCTCAATTTGAGTCAAATAGCTAATGCAGATTTGCAACCTACACAATCATGAACAAATTGGTATATATTTAAAGCGATCAACTGATAAATTTAACTGCATACAGCTTTGTTGCTGTGTAAGTTGTAACTGATTTTTAATGTACTCCCTCCTACAGTTCAACATTTTTATTAATTAAAGAATCCTTTTCAACATTTTTCTCTTTCCATCCCCCTCTTCCTGCCTCTTCCTCACACGTTTTTATAGAGTTGTCAGTGAAAGGTATGTAGCAAATTTCACAGTTACAAATAAAGCTGCATTTGAAAATAATGATGATGATAGTCATACATTACCTCATCACAATATCTACTCTTTAAACTGCAGTCTCATGTTATTGTTGAGATGACAATAAACTGCTTTTATAGCAAGATATTTTTTTTTAATGTTCCACTTTTGAAATAAATTTGCTGCAGCATGTCAAGAAAACCTTTAAAATATTGCACAGTGTATGACTGCTGTACTGCTTTATTTCACCAAATCTCTGATGCAAAATATGCCTCACTGCTATGGGCTACCTTGTATCTTTCACACAGATTTTCTTAAAGGAGATGTTGTGCATCTCAAACTATAATATCACAAGATTTAAATAGACATTGATTTGCTTTACGGTTAATGACCAAGAGGTTAATTTAATGTCTGAGAAGTAGACAATAGATTCTTCTTGACTTCAGATAGTGCAGGACTGGATATCAGACATGGGATTCATCTCCATCTACACTGACATATCTAAACCAGTCATATGTATCTCGACTTGTTATCTAGACTTCTTCCATAGCTTGGAGGGAAAGAAGTTCTTATTGTACACTGTTTATCATATTCTAAGATAGGTGACTTAGGACACATACCTAACTTTAGATGAGGATACCAGATGAGTGTCCTCTGAGCCTGCCTTGCCAATCCAATGCTTGGTTTCCTATTTGCTTTTCTTTCTGCCTTTTTTTTTTTAATAAGGACAGTCCAAATCTCCTTTGCAGACCACCAGATCTGGAAGGAAATTTTAAAATATTAGGGTCTGGGGAAACTAGTTCACTTTAAAATAAAAGCTTAATTGCTTTGAAATATTTAAATTTGTGACTGCTGATACTTTAAACTTCCCTTTTCTGACTGTGGTTCTGTGCTTTATATTTGGAAGGCAAGTCTTTGGATTTTTAATATTCTTAATAATAGGTATTCTAATTATGGAGATAAATAATATTTTTATTTAATTTGTCCCGTTTCATGTTCTCAAGCCACCTAATGTACCGTAGCTTTGCCTAAAGAAAAGTTTCACTCTGTGGTAGAACAAAGATAGAACAACTCCTTGAAAAGGTCTGTGCTATTTTATACTGGATCCAAAACACTCATGCTAACTTAGCAGAAGACTGAACGTTCTTACTTTCATATTCATCAGGTTGCTAAGGTCTTGGAAGTCAAGAGAAGGTTGGGCACCTTGCCCCTGATAAGTGAACTGCCAAGAGGATGACTAACATAGAGATGTGAGCAGGTAAAACAACTAGAAATTTCCTTAGTTATTGTCATAATTTCAAGAGATTTCATGTGTTTGTTTAGAACATTTTGATCTCACCAATCAGCAATATCAATAAATCATTTACTTTTACAGTGAACTGTCAGTAAAATTCTGAACAATTCTCTGTAATTTCTTTGCAAGTCTAGGCAGCAGCAGTGCATGTCTGTCACAATTCTGATGAGCTCTGGTCTAAAATAACTGGAACTATAGTTTTCTGGGCATAACGCAAAACCATGTGGATTTTTGAGAAAGAAGGAAGGGTACAGAACTTACTAGGGATACTTTGCTGCCTTCCTAGCTGCCAGAGGTAATCCCACATTTGTGGGAAAGGCATGGTTCAGCGTAAGCAATTGAACTCGTCTTGGTTTTTATGGGCTTTGTTTATGTATTTGCTTGCTGCTGTTGTGATAGTAAATATATTACAAAGGATCTGGAGATGGAGATAGACTCATTTTTTGTGTGGTAGAAAAGCAAAAGGGAAAAATATTTGAAACTGAAAGCTCTATGTTTGTTGACAATTACATAGAAAAGAGATCTATCGATTGCCATGTTTTCTGGAAATGAAAAAATGTCAGAAATATGCTAACTGCTTGAGTGTTCTGTGAAGCACTTGTGATGGCAAGCATCTCATGTTAAATGGATTAGTATTTTTGTTCATACATCTATTGCCTTTCAGTAGTACTATTTAGAAAGCACACTTGAGTGAATTTATCTTTATATGAATACATCATTCTTATGAGTCAAAATAATACTGTTCACATGTGCCAAGGATATCTATTGTATGTATGTGTATATGAAAAAATTATTTATCCATTGATACACAATCCCTCTGTATAGATGTCTCTGACTTAAAGCCTCATAAACAAAACATCTTTTATACTATATATGACTTGATGATTTAAAAGCTGTACTGCACACTATTATAGATGGCCTTGCAATTGTTACTAAGGTGGGATTCTGAATGAGTCCACAATAGTTTAATGAATCATTAGTGCAATCAGGGCCAACTTCAGGCATTGTCAGAAGAGGCAGTTGCCTTGGCAGCAAACTGGAATGGACAGGAAAGCATCCACAGCTTAATTATCTTCCCCTACCTATGTTATATGTCTGGAAAATCATTCTGGTCTGCTAATATTGCCAGAAAGGTCAGGGTGTAAGGGCTAGATGTAGGGTGCTAGGTGGAACCAGGTTGGCAAAAAAGAGACAGCAAGCGTGACATGAAGTTCTGCCATCCCATTTCAGCTCTGCTTCTTCTCCCTATGCCTTCTTTTACTGCTGAAGGACCAGCCTTACCTCTACACGATTAGAGTGGCAAAATTCATTTTTGTCTATGTTGCTGAGAGGTCTTGAGCTGGTTCCAAAAGCAGTTATGTTAGCGGAACAGAAAGCAATTCAATTGCCATTATAAGAAACCTATTTATATGACCTTTATAAATGTTCATTGTATTTTTCCACTTTTCTAGATGAATGAATGCCATAAAAGAAAGTCTGATGTGATGAAAAATTCATAGAGTTTAAGACCTTTGAATTTCTCCTGATAGTTCTTTTAGTACCAAATTTGACAATATCTTTTGAGAGGTACATCTGGTCTTAATTAAAGACTTCAAATTAGAGATAATCCATCATATTCTTTGAAAAGCTCTTCCAGTCTTAATTACAACCACTGTTAATAATGTAAAACTTATACATCATTAAAGTTTGAGCTTCAGGTTCCAGCTATTTGATCCCTTCATACCTCCTGCTGTTAATTTACGAACCCTCCAGTGTGACCTCTCTGTGTAATGATCTATAGACTGGTCAACTTGCATCCTAACTTTATCGTGCAAAATTTAAATAGAGTCAGACTTCTCTTTAACATGGGTCAGCTAAGAACCATCCACTGCCCTGAAGCAATATTCAGGCTAATTTTTAATGTATCAGCTTAGATCCCAGAAGGAACAGCTTCATTAATAGAGCATGTTATCTATTCCAGTTAGCTAAGCTTATTACAACTAGCTGGGGTACCTGTGTGCAGAGCCACACTGTGGTATGTGAACATAACTGATCTCTCTGGCAGCATTTACAAGATGAAAATAATGACAATAAAGGCATTCAGAATAACAGAGTACAGATGGAGAAGATACTTCAAAAGAAACCTGCAGGCCAAAATACCTTATCTAGAAGAACTGTAATAAAAGTGGAATCTTCCCAAAATTTAGCCTTTGAAAAATCTGGGTTAAATCCAGAAGAACTGAAAACCAACCTCATGTTCTAGGTTGTGAGACAGCACAGGTCACTATGCTGTCTATAAACCAGCCTAAGTCAACAGCAACTTACTGGTAAATTGTTATAATCTTAGTATTTCTGCACCACTTTCCCCACATGAATTAAAGGACACCAGTAGCAAAATAGTTAACATTTAGCAAAGTAATTGTTAAAGTTGAACAATAACTGTAGGTGCTTGGGAATGTAGTTTTTACAATAACATTGAAAAAAAGAGATGCAACAATGAACTCTTACTGAAGTTTGAATTCTCACTTGATAGTCTGTACATTCAACAGTTTTAGATGCCTACCTCTAGCATTGTTAAGGCTTACTTAGATGATTAAAAATAGTTGGCATTCTAGACATCTTCTTCTGCAGAATAAAATCTCAGACTTAGATGTGGAAGAATTCAACCAGCTTTACAAAGGCTGTTTACCTTGAAGTACTCTCCAAAGAAGTCGTTTTTACTACTCCCCACCTCCAGATACATATTGTTGCCTTATGCCAGATGAACTAATCTGAGGGAAATTATCCAGCTGGAAAATAGTTTGGCAGGTGAGATTTTTGCAAAATCAGTCCACTTACCTGGTTCATCACAATTATATCATCCTTGAAAAAGGAGGAGATGGGAACTGGCAACCAGATATGACAAGAGTGGTAGATCACTCCTTTCCAAGAAGCCCTCATTAATGTTAAAGCACTTGTAGAACCACACCTTTCCATTAAGTAGTACTTCACAGTCATTTTATTAAATCTAATAGGACCGAGTAAAGTGAGATATCCCACTAGGTTGGATGAATGTGGCCTTTACTGACAGCAAAACACTTAGGATATTTAGGTACAATAGGTTAAGTATTATGTAAATTCAGAGTACGGTGCTGCAAACTGAGATATTCTGTTTTTACCTGAGAACTTGCCTGTTTCCCTCTGATAATGGCTGAATGTTACTCCGGCCCACACTCCTTTGAATGCAATATTCTTTGTTCAAGTTAAGTACAGTGTTTGAACTCTTTGTGATGTAAATCATCTTAATAGGTCTTAAATACTGTTTGGTTTATAAAAAGTAAAACCAGGAGATACTATTAATCACTGCTGCCAACCTGAGCATACCCATATGTGTT
The DNA here is from genome assembly GCA_013400135.1 of Rhinoptilus africanus. Classification (NCBI taxonomy): domain Eukaryota; kingdom Metazoa; phylum Chordata; class Aves; order Charadriiformes; family Glareolidae; genus Rhinoptilus; species Rhinoptilus africanus. Next base: position 27,644 of record VXBO01002233.1, on the reverse strand, counting down.
GTAATCTGTAGCTTTCCAGTTTTCTAATGCTTCTAAAGCTGCTAAATATAAGCCTATACATTAGCATAATGAATAGAACTACAAAAAAATACGCTTAGTTAAGATTTGTAGTTGTACTCTTCCACTATAATGTCTAATTTAGTATCTCCTTAATCATATAATTTGGAGACAATGGTGTAGATCATAACAGTTTTTATTTTCAGTCTCATGATTTAGTTGCTAGCTCTGTAGGTTCTCCTGTCCAGCAAGAACATTTTTCATATATATTCCTCATGGGCTGGACAATATATTTAAAAATCTCTTTCAGATAATTCTAATTTATGGTTGCTAGCAAATAAGAATACTGTATTATTAACTGCTGGTGGACAGTCACCAGTGGTGGGATACTGGGATTTAGGCCCAGATCCAAAATTTATGAAGTTAACAGAAAGGCGTGCACTTCATGGAAATCACAACAGTGAGCTTACATTAGGAGTTGCAAAGCTACAGCTGATATGCCTCTCCTAAATTGAAAAAAACCATGGGATTTGTTACACCAAGACAAAGGATAGGTAGGCATCCATGCATTGATTCTTCGTGTGTGACCTTTATTTCAAGTCCAAGGGTGAAATACCATTTATAGCAATATTCTATAAAGCTAATAATCTACCTTACAAGATTCTGGTGTTAAGCTCTCCCCTGGCCCAAACTGTAGTATGTATTCGATCACTCATATGTCCAGTGAATGTATCGTATCCTGCTTCAAAGTGTAATGACTGGTGAGCTTAGTGGGTTTTTTGGAGGGGCAGGGGGTTTGATTTCAAGAGTTTCTTAGAGTGCCAAGACACTAGGGCAAGGAAAAGAAGACTTCACCCTCTTTGCTCTTTTGGGTTTATGTTATGATTAATTTGCCAACATATTGTATTTAATATGGCAACATCCAGGGACAGGTCACAAAACAGCCAAAATAAAATCAGCAAGCCTTGAATACTTAAATGCTGCTATAAATACAACATTTTTTGCATTAATTTTCTTTCTACATTTGGTGCTGAGTTTCCATGGTGAAAAATGTGCACCGATGTAGATCTGCACAGATGTTATTCCAGTGAATTTGATATCCTAAGAATTTGGCATTGAGCTGTTCCGACCGACTGCTGAGAATCTTCCTGAGGTCCCACTGCTGCACACAATGTCAGCCTTGATGTTTTTAAACCACTTCCACCGAAGACTGATTGATACAAATGCTACCAAGGTAAGTACAAATAGTCCCGTTTGCTCCATAAGCAGTATCTGACATAGTCATGAATGGTCTTAAAATTACCCCCGCATGCAGCTGCCATTTTTAAGGTGCAGTTTCGCAATCTACTTAAACTGGCCTAAAACTGTGCTGCCCTGTTGTGTCTGCAGGAGCAATTACGTGGCAATGAGACTGCCCACCGCCCGGCCACAAAGGGGCTGGCAGGACCACACTGAAGGGGTAGAGAAAGAGTGTAGCAACTGCAGCCTCTGGCCGTTGCTCCATCCTACCTTTCTCTGCTGACAGTGACACCAGGCGCTTTTCAGCCTCTGAGCACTCCAGTCTTGCAGTGTTGGAGAACTCCACTAAAAGGAAAAGTCTTCGTAATCAGGCAACAAAACGTCACTTCTTCTCAACTTTGCCTGTGCTGAAACTTAGTCATGTTAATTTTTAGTTTTAATAAAACCAAGATTTTCTTGTTCACTTGTTTGGGTTTTGTTGCTGTTGCTTTTTTTAAGTTACCATTCTTGAATTAAAAAAACTTTTAAAAAATAAAAAAAAAAAAGAAAAGAAAAATAAGTAAGAACTGTTTTGCTCTTTCCTGCGTACTCTACAATCCAGTTTCCCTGCATTCACTTGACCTGCAAAAGATAGGAACTCAGACGTCAAATGTGTATATTCTTTAGTTTCACCCCCTTTATTTGTCAAATGTTCATCAGCAACATCAGATTTCTCCCTCCAAAACTAGCTGACTAGTTAACAGTGTGGGGTTTGTTTGTGTTCCTGTCGTGTTGGGTTACACAGAGAGGAAGGACTTGGATATTACAAAAGTCAGTGTCACAGTCAGAGCGGGAAACTCGATTTGCTCTGAGAATGCGGAACACGTTTTGCTCCAATACTTTTACGTTTATCATAAAGTATGTGAGCTATTCTCAGATGGCAGAGGGTCTAATTCCTTCCTTCTGATACAATTCATTTATGTGTGTATGTTTCTGTGTGTGAATATACTAACAAAAAGTAACAGGGTTTCACAGGGTGCCTCTAGTTTGGAACAAAAAGATGATGTATGCTGAAACAGACAAGAGGTTAGATCATTTAAGGGTTGAAACTGGTTAGCATCCTTTAAAGGAGAAAAGACCATTGCATCCATGTGTTCTCTGTGAAAAGTGGGTGCTTCTGACCAACAGATTACTGCACTAAAGGATCCTCATGTCCACTGCATTCTCCTCCAATGTTTGTCTGTTGTTAAAGAAGCTGTGCATGATGCATATTTCAAGAATTCACAATGAATTAGATCTATCAAGTGGATTTAGATTAAGAAAAGTGCATATTTCAGGCCACACTTGGGTTTAGTTATGAAATAAGCACCAAGCCCTGCCAATGTGGAGAGATTTCTGAGTGGTGAAGAACTCTCTCTCAAACTTGTGATGCCTCTGAAATCAAACTTGTACTTTAAACTTAGGGGTTTATGTACTTTTGGTACTTGAGGAGTTCAGTAGAAATTTCAAGAGTCCACTATTACCGGACACCTAATTACCTCAGTCCAGATCCTACCTAAATAGCTGGCTCTTTTTGTGTATGTGGATCAATATCTCCTAGTTGACAGTAGCACCTCATTCATCTATGAACTTTTGAATTATTACCCTCTTCGACACTGGCAAATAATTTGTTGCAGTTCAGGTGATTATCCTACCCATCTCTTCCATCTGTTAGCACTTGGCCTGTACTCAAGCAGGATAATGCTGCTAGCATTTTCAAGATCATTCAGATGGCCGATTTTGGTATCAATGCAGAAAGTTATCCCTGAAGCAGTACACCAGAGCATGTCACTACCAACAGCCCCTGATTTCCTATATTAAGAACTTGAATTGACAACGAGGTCATTTTCCCATGAGTCAAAACTCATTTAAGCATAATGACTTGAAAATGGCAGAAAGTAAGTAGCCTATACTAGTTGAAATCATACATGGCTAAGGATGGTCTTGCTTTGCAACTGGCTTAGCAGAAAAACAGCCTTAAGTATTCTTCCAGTGCATCTTTGATAATGTGAAAGAGCTTCTGCAGAAAAAGTGAAATGCTTTACAAATGCCTTCACTGCCTTATAAATAAGACTTTGTTAAAATGGTATCACTTGTGAATATATAGGGACAGTCAATAATTCATTTTCATGCTTCTCCACAAATACCACATTGCAATTGAACACTGTATATGTAATGATCTCACCACAGGTCCCAGAGAGCGAGAAGGGCCCTTGGGAGAGCTTTACTCTTGCTTTTAACCTAAGAAAATTCCTCCACATGTGCTGTTCATTCAGAATTGTCTGACAATTTACATGAGAAGTCATTCTCTGAGACTTCAATATGTTCCAGAATGGGTCAGCCTTGGGAAAAACATCACGGGCACAATGCAGGGTACAGTGGGAATAGAAGGAAAAAGATCTGGGAGGTTGTCCTGGTTCCGTCAGGGACAGGGTTAACTCTCCCTGGCCCGGGGGTATAAGTATTCCATCCCATGTGAGCCACGCCTGCCCTGAGCTGCCGGGAGGGGGCGGGAAATCGCTGCTTAGAGCCGTGGGGGCGTCCCGGGTGCAGTCGCTGAGCGGTGGTTCCCTAACCGCATCTGTATACTCCTCTGTCCTTGTTATTGTTGTTATTGTTGTTTTTGTGTTACCTTTGTTATTCTATTAAAACTGCCGTTGTCTCAGCCCACGAGTTCTGCCCTTTCCTTGCGCTTTCCATTCAGGAAAGCCTGGAGCGAGCGGTGTGTGGTTCTTTGTTGCCATCTGAAGCCAAACCACGACAGTCCTTTTTGGCGCCCAACGTGGGGCATGAAGGGTTGAGATAAAGACAAAAATCCAAGCAGAGCTTGTAAAACGAATTTGCTGCCATGACAGAGGTTTTCAGTGTATTCCACTCCGTTTCTATCAGCTTAAAGAGGAATGTGGCCTCTATTGTTGCTTTACATTTCCTTTGCTCTCCTCCTGGAATAAATTCCCCAGTAGCATGAAAAAGCAGAGCTTTAACAGATTCAAGGTCAGGGAACTATGTGCTGATCTTTGGTCATTATGCAAATTTCTTCCAACGGGAAGATATGATCCAGGCAATAATCAGTATTTTTCCCTCTTAAACCAAGCCCATAAGGCACACCTGAAAGATCAGGATGGCTCCAGACATAGTTCACCATCGGTGGAAATGGGCATAATTTAATATTTTAATCCTCCTAAGGTGCTCTCCATAGTGCAAAGAAACAGAATCAGTATCCATAATGTATGGCCATTATATATTCATATATTCATTTCAAGATAGTTATACATTGAGTAGCTTAAGAAATACTTAAATATGCAACTGTATTTTCTAAGACATTGGGGGGAAAAAAGAAAGTGAAACGTTAAGAACATAGTCTATGCCTGGGAAGAAAAAAAAAGAAGCTGTGACTTTTGCCGTCGGGACGATAGGTACAGTTTATAAACACAGTAATTGGTAACACAGATAAAAAAAATCTCACACCCTTTCTTTTCCTAGAGTGCGCTTACTAGTGAAGATTAGCTTGGCACAGCTTGGCCATCAGGCAGGTTATAAAATCAGGCTCGGGAAGCCACCACCGACCGCCAGCCGACCCGGAGGACGGCGTTACGCCTCCTGCGTGTCGTGGGCGGACCAGGGGTCCCACGGGGGGCTGGCCGGCCCGGCCCTTCCCCGCGCCGCTGGCCGGCGACGAGTGGAGGGGCAGAGGTTTCCACGCCTCATTACGGTTTTACCTTTCACTTCAGAGCCGCCGGCTAAAAAAGCTGAATGAGAACCATTTTAATGGAGCGCGTAAAATGAAGTGCCAGCGCGGGGAGGTAGTTATACAAAGCGGGACCGCTCCAACGAGCGGATGCTGCCTATCCCCGCGGTTTCGGAGATAACGGGGGCGCTGTTAAAGGTATTTATTCCGCGCTCGCAAAGTTGCTGCCCACGGGAGAGGCGGCTCCCGCCCTGCCCTGCCCGGGCCGACCCCCCCCCGCGGCACCTTTTCTTCCACGGAGCCCTCTCACACCTGCCCGCTGCTCCCCGCTCCGGCTCCCTCCCTCGCCGTCCCTCACCGCGCTC
>VXBO01002233.1:2949-21842 GCA_013400135.1 Rhinoptilus africanus | reverse complement strand
GGCCGAGGCCGGGGCCGGGGGGTGGGCGGGCGGCGGGGCGGCCGCCGCCGTGGGTCGGCCTGGCTGCCTTCCCTCTCCGCGCATTCCTGTCGCCGGCAGAACCGCGCCTGTGGCATCAGGGGGACATACATGACATTTGCTTATTTCATTAATTTGTTTCATTTGAGCTCCATTTAATTTTGGGTGGCGCGTTTCAGGTTTATTTCCTTGGGTAGCTCGTGGTAGCGTAGCAGGAAGATACGCCCTGAGACCTCAGGGTCACGCAGAAGAGGGCGAAATAAAACGAGCTTAAGTAACCAATCGGAATTCCTGTTTTGCCAGAGATAAATTTTGTGGAACTTTGAAAATGCTCCTTTTTTGTTTAATGTCTGTAAAAGAAAAGGTGTATTAACTCATCTTTCCTAGGAAGTTAGCAATACTTTGTTATCTTAAGTACTCTAAATATTTGCTGACACCTGTACAGCTTCAGAGAACTTCTGTTTCTGTTTCCACAGAGAGAACCAACATGCAAAGTGGAAGGAAACTCGAAGCTGCTCTTTTTACAAAAGAACATTGGCTTTCTGCCTCTTCCACGTGTTTTCCTTTTGCTTCGTGATGGAAGGAGCAGGATTATCTGAATCACTTGAGGCAAAATTTGGGCATCATTCGTTGAAGATGAGATGAAAGAAGACTTGAGAATACGTCAATACTCTCTGACTATTAGTTCAGACGCACCTTTTACAAACAGAGGGGAATAGTGGTTAAAAGCGCTGCAGTTTCATCAAAAGGAGCTAATGGATGACCTATGTTGATTTTTTTTTATTATTAATTTTTTTTTCCTTCCCACTCTCCCATGAGTCCTAAAAGAGAAAGATGGAAAGAGTGTGTATGGAAATTGAGATAAGGGGAAGGCTGAAGACAATAACTTCATTTTTGAAGTTTGTTTTCCCAGTGCTGTAAATTCCCTATTTCATCAAATGCAATGCGTTGTTTTGAATAAATTATATTTTATTGTGATCGGTGGAGTTTTTGTCAGCTCTAGAAGTGGAATTTGACCTGAATGAAAGCTTTTTAAAGAAGTAAATGCATGACTCCGATTCCCTTTTTCACATCAAGTTTTTCAAGTTATCAAGAGACGGTGTTTCAGTATCTTACTGAGCATTGTCAACCTGTGTTTTATGTGTGTATCTTAGCGATTGTACTTTTCCCCTTATTTTAGTATTTATACTGTAGTGTTATGTTTGAGAAAAGTGTGAACAGATAAGACACCTGAGATTTAGGTTTTCAAAAGCCTTGTTATTTCAGTGTTGTAGCTCAGATTACAAGTAATCTGAGTATCTTTTAGAATGCACAGTACATACTAAGTCTTTTCTCCTAAAAATAATGCCTTAAGATGTTATTTTTTTTACTAACTGGGTCAAAGTTTGATATCTGAACGTTGTATATTGTTAGGAAATGCATGCCTGGGGAAGAGGAGCAGCCTAATGGATCATGGCTTTGATGTTCATGGGGCATACTTTATTTCTAGCATTAACGATGTTTGCTGTCTTCACTTTTGAAGAGTCTGTAAGCAATTACTCTGATTGGGTGACGTTCGCAGAAAATGTAGATCGATATGAAAAAGAGCAACTTGAAGGTCTTGGTGCTGAGCAGAAGCTGAAAAAAACTGTTCTTCATCCAAGCTTGTATTTTGACGCTGAAGATGTCCAGGCATTGAGGCAGAAGGCTCATACAAGCCATTCGCATCTGTTTAGAGCCATCAGAAGTGCGGTGACGGTTATGCTATCCAACCCATCATACTACCTACCTCCACCCAAGCATATGGATTTTGCTGCAAAGTGGAATGAGATTTATGGTAACAATCTACCACCTCTAGCATTTTATTGTTTGCTGTGCCCTGAAGATAAAGCTGCATTTGATTTTGCCCTGGAATATATGGATAGAATGGCTGGCTACAAAAACTGGTTGGTTGAGAATGCACCTGGAGATGAAGTGCCACTCGGCCACTCCCTAACAGGATTTGCCACTGCTTTTGACTTCTTGTATAATTCACTGGAAAAACAGAGAAGGCAAAAATACTTGGAGAAGATATGGTCTGTAAGCGAGGAAATGTACGAGTACTCAAAGGTTCGTTCCTGGGGAAAGCAGCTTCTCCATAATCATCAAGCAACCAATATGCTTGCTTTGCTTATTGGGGCTTTAGTTGCAGGGGTGCACAAAGGATCTCAGGCAAATATTTGGAAACACACTGTTGTTGATGTGATGGAGAAAACAATGTTTCTGCTCAATCATATTGTAGATGGGTCTCTGGATGAGGGAGTAGCTTATGGGAGTTACACTGCCAAGTCAGTAACCCAGTATGTTTTCCTGGCCCAGCGCCACTTTGGTATTAACAACTTGGAGAATAACTGGCTCAAAATGCACTTTTGGTTTTATTATGCGACCCTGTTACCAGGCTTTCAGAGGACTGTGGGTGTAGCAGATTCTAATTACAACTGGTTTTATGGTCCTGAGAGCCAGCTGGTGTTCTTGGAGAAGTTCATCATGAAGAATGGAGCTGGCAACTGGTTGGCACAACAGATTAGAAAACACAGGCCTAAGGATGGGCCAATGGTGCCATCCACTGCACAGAGGTGGAGTACACTACACACTGAATTTATTTGGTATGCTGCCGAAATCACTCCTCAGCCACCTCCTGATTATGGTACTGCTAAAATGCATGTGTTTCCTAACTGGGGAGTTGTTACTTATGGGGCTGGATTGCCAAACAGTCAGACAAACACCTTTGTGTCCTTTAAGTCTGGAAAACTCGGTGGACGTGCTGTCTATGATATCGTTCACTTTCAGCCGTATGCCTGGATTGATGGGTGGAGAAGTTTCAATCCTGGACACGAACATCCCGATCAGAACTCTTTCACTTTTGCTCCCAATGGACAGGTGTTTGTATCTGAGGCTCTTTATGGACCTAAACTCAGCCACTTGAACAATGTCTTGGTCTTTGCTCCATCTCCTACAAGCCAGTGCAACCAGCCTTGGGAGGGACAGCTTGGTGAGTGTGCCCAGTGGCTGAAGTGGATTGGTGATGAGGTTGGAGACTCAACTGGAGAAATTATAACAGCCTCCCAGGCTGGAGACATGATGTTTGTGAGTGGTGAGGCGGTATCTGCTTACACATCAGCAATGAAATTGAAAAGTGTGTATCGCGTTTTGCTGCTCTTAAATTCTCAGACACTGTTAGTAGTAGACCATATTGAGAAGGAGGAAGACTCTCCTGTTAATTCTGTCAGTGCCTTTTTTCATAATCTTGACATTGATTTTAAATACATACCCTATAAATTTAAGAGCAAATACAATGGAGCTATGATGGATGTGTGGGATGCCCACTACAAGATGTTTTGGTTTGATCATCATGGGGGTAGTCCTGTTGCTAGGATACAGGAGGCAGAACAAGCTGCTGAATTCAAAAAGCGATGGACTCAGTTTGTAAATGTTACCTTTCCAATGAAAAACACACTTACAAGGATTTTTTACCTTTTCTATGGCCCATATGTCAATGTTTCTAACTGCAGACTTGTAGATAATGCAAAATCTGGATTTCAGATTTCGCTCAGTGTCAACAACACTGAAAATACCATCTCGGTTGTGACTGAATATCAGAATTTAAAGACAAGGTTGGACTACTTGGGTTTTGGTGGTTTTGCCAAAGTAGTTCGTGAAAGCAAAGTGACCAAGTTTGGTCTAGGTACTGAATCTGTGGAAAAACAGATAAAATATCATAGGCTGGGTTTCCCATTTGGATTTAAAGTGAACATAATTGCAGGGTTAATTTTGGGTGTTAGTTTGGTCATACTGGCTTTTCAATGGCGGTTTTACATATCCTTCAGTAAAATGTTGCGTTGGATCCTGATACTGGTTGTCACACTGTGGCTTATTGAATTGGTGGATGTGTGGAGCATGTGTACTCAGCCCATCTGTGCAAAGTGGAGCAGTGACATGACAAGGCTAGAACACGATAAAGGCAATAAAGCCAAACAATTAGAAGGAAACCCTGTTGTTTTGCCAGATGTGATCATTACTTCACTTCCCGCTTCTGGAGCAGAAATTTTAAAACAACTGTTTTTCAATACCAGTGACTTCTTATACGTCAGAATACCTACATCCTATCTCGAAATTCCTGAGACTGAATTTGAAATTGATTCCTTTGTAGATCCGTGTGAATGGAAGGTTTCTGATGTCCAGAACGGACATTTCCGTCTTATCCAAGGGTGGCTTCAGTCTCTAGTTCGAGGCACAAAATTACATTTACAAAACATTCATTTATATGAAGCCAGCAGAAGTAAAGCTGCTCAGCATTCTGCCATAAGCAAGGACAAAAGGAAAAGATCCAAAAAGAGAGAATCTCTGTCAGAGCAAAGAATCAGGACAAGAGGGAGTCAAGATAAAGATGCTGAATATATTAGGGAACTGAGGAGGCACCTCGTCTATTATCCTAATGCACGACCTGTGCTTAGTTTAAGTAGTGGCAGCTGGACATTAAAGCTTCCCTTCTTTCAGGAAATCCTAGGACCGTCAATGAGAGCATTATATGTAGTAAGGGACCCACGGGCGTGGATCTATTCAATGTTGTACAAAAATAGGCCAAGCCTTTACTCCTTGAAAAATGTTTCACAACGCTTAGCTGCAATGTTTAAAGGGGAAAACGGCAAAGGAAAATGTAGTTTAAATGAAGGCTATGCCTTTGAATATGAATCATTAAGAAAAGAACTTTCAAATTCTAATTCAAACGCTGTTTCCGCGTTGTCCTATTTATGGCTCGCAAACACTGCAGCAGCACTGAGAATAAATGGGGACTTGCAGCCAACAAATTATCAGCTGGTGAAGTTTGAAGATATTGTGAGCTTTCCTCAGAAGACGGCTGAAACAATTTTTGCCTTTCTTGGTATTCCTCTTCCTCCTGCTAGCTTAAACCAAATACTATTTGCCACCTCCACCAGTCTTTTCTATCTTCCTTATGAAGGGGAAATTTCACCAAGTAGCATTCATGCATGGAAAAAAAACATGCCTAATGAAGAGATTAGAAGGATTGAAGATATCTGTTCTTCTCTAATGGACCGCTTAGGCTACCCAAAGTTTATAGAATAAATGCTGCCGGTCAGCAGAAATTTGCACTAATGATCTCTGGCTCCCAATTTGTGGATAAATATTACAGAAGTTTGTTTATTCTTGTAAAATGTGTACAGTCTGCTACTTTCAGAAAGATTATTTTAAGAAAAAGATAGTTGTTCTTGCAAGCGTGGGGGTTTTTTGGTTTGTTTTGGTTTATTTTTTTAAAAAACCTTGTAACTACTTTTGCTGCCTTTCAAAAAAAAGCTGTGCGAGCCTTTGTAGAACTACCAGCTGGGGACTCTATAGCTCAGGGGATTAGTAATAGAATATGGAGCTTTTCACCTCCAGCTCACCAGTTTGACTCCAGCTCAAGTGGTTAGCTCCTGAAAGCACTTACCATCTGATGATAGTAGGACAGCTTATATGAAATTAAACTGGCCCAGTTCCCAATGGTGATAATTAGCCCCCTTGGACAAGTTTACTGATGTGTTCTGTCTTTGTCTCACTGGTCACTACAGTGGTGCAAAATAAACATAAGCTGAGGTTTAAAGGCTGTTCAGCATCCCTTTAGCAGGAGGAAGCAGCCAGAACATTTGAGTGAACCTAGTTCCTTATTTACAGTCTCAGCAGAAAGGCCTGGGACTGGAATGGACATGGATATTGAATATCATTATAGGATACGGTTCCTTCAGCTTAGAGATGTCGCACTTAAATTGGGTTTTGTGCTTTGATGAAAGAGAAGACTTCATTCTCCATGCCTGACAATGTGGTACCCTTTGTGAGCCTGAAGTAAACTATCCAGAGGAAAGGAAATGGGGCAAAATCTGAGAAACCAACAAGATCTCCTAAAGTAGCAGTTAAATTTGGAGAAGATTTTTTGCAGTTATGGCCTGCCTCAACTTACCTTAATTTTGAAGGTTGTTGACATCTTGGCTCCTTGCACTGCTTTATCCAATACCTCTTGTCTAAGAGCAAGCATTTTCTCTTTTTGAGTGAGACTCTTCCATCCTTCTTTGTTGTAACACATTTCTTTGCTGATTCTTGTGCATAATTTCACTGAGACTAGTGCAAATATTTGATGATATTGTTAATGGCTTATTGTTGATGTCTGCATAAAATGGCAATCTGAGATTCAGAAGATCTTAAATAAATGTCCAGGTCTGTGTTGCTGAGGGATGTTTTGCTTCTCTGTATAATGAATTTCTGAAGGACAACCATTGCTAACCTCAGGTCTTCTTTCAGAGAGGGCAGAAATCTGGAAGTCACCCATCCTTCAGCCACCTCACATTTGAGTGATGTTTCCCTGCAGTAAACGATTTCCAAAGTTGTCTGATTTTTATCATGATTGGTGTTTCTTTAACATGGTGCTGTAATATGATATTGGTTTGGAAACAGGTAGGCTTGATAGGGTAGATGTGTCTGTCACAGCTTATTTTCTTCTTCAGATGCACTCTTTGTTTGCGCATGCCCATTAAGAAAAAAAATTTCCCGTTTAACTTGCTCAGCATTCTTTGGAAATGCATGCATATTGTAAATGTCTGCAGATGTGTAAATCAGATCACAAAGAGACATCTGTTTCCTTTACCATCTGTTTTTTATTACAAATGGAATTGTCTCGAAATATGCTTCAGTTGGTTTGTGAGAGCTGGGATCAGATTTTTGGCTTATTATATTGAAATATGCGTGTAATTGCTGTTTATTTGGGTGGTAAGCATTAGACAATGTCAAAAGTGCAGTGATTTTTTTTCATACAGATTACAGGTACCTTTGCTGATGTTCAACATAAAGGAGTTCTTGCCTTTCCTTCCAATCTTACTATTCTGTCCCTGTCTTACTTTGCTGTCTTGTCCCTCCCATATGTACATTTCACATCCTTTGGAGCACATTGTGGTATCTCATTATAACCTAGATAAAAATAGCTCTTTCTCGGACAGTCATTAATGTGTCAAAATAGGCCTCTTGCACAATAAAGCTATTGATATTTCCATATTTTGTGGTCTCATTGACCATAACTTATCTGTCATTTACTAGCAGCAATTGTTTTTTTCTCCCTTCAGTCCTAAGTCTCACCTTTGGCTAGGTGGAATGCCATGTTAAAGGAAGCATTAAACAAATTAATACACACTGATAAATTACTGAAACTTTGATTTCCAAGTATCATTCTCTCAAATTGGCTTCTCTCTGAAGCCATTTTTGATTGTGTGGTTAAAAAAAAAAACCCAAAAGTATTGGTGTCTGTACAGTCTGTACTTGGCAGAATAAGTTTCAGCATTTTCATTTTATTTCCAGGATTTACATTCTAGAATCAGAAAAATCAAAAGGCTTTTCTCTGTCAGATGTTCTAGGGCAGCCGAAGTTAAAAATTCAGACTGAGTGTGTTTGTGGAAGTATAAAGAGACCTTAAAATCCCCTCCTGAAAGTGACATGGAATGGCACAATAGCCTGTAAACCAACTTTTTTGTTTGTTTTTGAGGAGTCAGGGTGGATAGAATCATCTGTTGGGAGCATCATCTGTGCTGCTTTTACAATGCAGCTTATTCCATGCACTTATGTTCATAATAGTGTCGTTGCTGTCATTATTGTATGCAAGATTTAGGAGCTATTTCTTATCTCTACTGTACTTTCCTGGTTCAAAGAATGCATTATCTATTATTCAGATTTTGTTGCATCATGTGTCCTTATACGGATGTGAAAAAGTGGAAGAGAATTCTGTTCTTTATTTTTAGATCTTGTTGTGAGAGCAAATGCATTAAAATCATTATGCTAAAAATATGTAAAAGGAAAACCAGTGTCTTTGAAAACAACAGGGTAGGAATGTCTAAGGTATGGAAGTCACCAATTTTCAATCAAATGATTGTTTTGTTGAGTTTTAGGTGGTAAGTTACATGACCACTTGACCAAAGTTAGTACCTGACAGGAGGTATCCCAGCTATGAAGCTGAATGACTATGTATTGGGATTGTGGCCTTCTACCTGTATGAATAGCAACCCAAGACACAGCAAAAAGCTGAATAAACATGCGTATCGTTGACAAGAATGCCCGCTAGATGATGCAGATCTGGGACTTCATAGAATAAATTTCAGTGGCACCATCCATAAAATGACAGTTGTGGTATGGAGGAACAGGAATACTGTGGAGGCGTGGTGATAAAAAAATAGACACATGCCTGTGTCTATTAAAGGATAAATTCCAATTTTTTGTCTGTGCTGATCTTAAGTCAAATTGGTCATTAAATAGATCTTTTTTTCTTTTCTTATGCAAGTGTTCTCATTGAGACTAGTGTGGTTCCATGAATGAAGAATATTAAGTGCAATTTGATAATATTAAATGATTTTGTGGGCGTGTAGTTATCCTCAAAATTCTCTTCTGTTGCTAGCATGCAGAGGAAGAATGGTCACTACATAGACACAGAAATTAACCTCCCCTTTCTCCATATAGTAATGTTTAAGATAATCAGTGAAATTTAAGAATTGTTAGACCTTTTTGAAAGGCATGTCTGTTCAGGTACGTTGTATGGAAGAGTGTTCTGGCACTTCCAGTTGCACTTTCGTAAAAATGATCATGAAAACTAGTCTCAGCACATTATCTTAACTTAGCTTCCTTTTTCTCCCTGTGTTAAATGTTGGTAATTACCTGTACTATATTGTAGTTTGAGCTGTACAATTATAAGACAGCTAAGATTTTGACGCATTTGAGGAAGGTAGGCTTTATTTAAATGCTTACATCTCTGAATTGTATTTGGAAGTGTAAGAAAAATAAATACTGAGGAAAACATTTCAGTTATTTACTTACTTTGTAACTAAGTGACATTGGCTCTGGGGAGATGCACATGGGTTTTGGCTTTCAGAGTTCTATCAAGTCACATGAATCTATAGTCTCTGAGCGTACCTTAATGCCTCTATTGCTCCCAGTAGGCTTTTTCCAAGAGCGATGTCTGTGGAGATGAGCCTCAGTATCGTGGTCAGATTGGTTCCTTTCACCTTGTTAGCACACAGTTGGCATGCAGTCCTTGTCGGATTTATGCTTGAGCAGTTCATTTGCCAGATTCAGAGTTGAATTTCTGTACAAAATCCTCAATTATATGTAAAACATATGGCACAATTCATTTGACAGTGTAATACTATTTTGATAGTGTTAGAATGCAAATCAAACAAAAAATGTGCTTTAGGTTTTATAAAGTTATTGGTAACTGATTGGTAAGACTGCAGTCAGATCATATTTTTTTTTGACCATAAAAACGGTTTCACTTGCTGTTGAAACTTAATGATATGACTGCTAGGAGAGTCCTGGCTCCAGCTAACACTTAATTATTTTCATTGTTAGTCTTAGAGACACCATTTATTTGATGAACATGAACTTACATAATCTGAATATAATACTGCATTTGCTGAAAACATTTGAAGTACACAGTCCAAGATTAAGGATAACAATATGTTAGCTCAATACTTCTGTAAGTTACAAAAATTAGCCCCTTTGTAAGTGGCCCATATGCTGGGTTCCATATGTTGGAATATTTTACAATTAGAAACTGTGATATTTATTTAGGTGACTTAGAAGTAATTTATCAAAATGATTTCTATTTAATCACACATAAAATTATTTTCTTCAAGGGGATAAGTAGTGCATCTTAGCACTTCTTATGATCAGGTTATCATAAGCTTTTCTTCCTTTCTCTGGTCTCCCTTTTAGCTTTGGTTCAGACTAAAACCTTTGTTTAAATCTCACAATGAATGGGCTGTTTTCTGAGTGAGGCTGGAGACTCTTACAGTCTCGAATTCCATTTCATCTCATTTTAGTGTGGAATATCATGGACTACGAGTCATGGATCAAATCCCTAAAGTGTGAGCTGTTCAGAATTGGGCCAAAAGTGGAATGATGCCTAGCTGACCTAAATTAATGTTGTGCTATTGACTTTAACAGGGCCAAAATACTATCATCAAACTGTTATCATCTACTTAGCCTGACTATTCCAAAACAGCAGAAATTACAAGAAGTAAATACCTCAAATGATTATGAAAGATCATAGAATCATAGAATCATAGGGTTGGAAGGGACCTCGAAAGATCATCTAGTCCAACCCCCCTGCCAGAGCAGGGTCACCTAGAGCACAAGATTACTGTTTTTGTTATTTGATGAAAAAAGGGTATGTGTTTTAATACTGTAAAAAATATAAATTGCTCTATAATCCTAATCAAAGCTACCTGTAGCCTGCCTGATAAATTTATAAAATCATAAAAGGAGGAATAGAAACAAACAGATATTCAAAGTAATGTACAAATCACTGTTTCAAATGTTAAGACTTTGATTTGCTTTAGTGAGGAGAAATTTGCTGGTATGTGATCTACACTGTTCTCATAAAGGATGTGAATGGGTAATCTTGTGCTGTCTCAGAAAATACTTGATAATGGGAAAGCACTGCTCACATTACCAAAATTATACTGTTTTAAATTAAACTATACATCTTTTGAGCTGACAGTATGCTGAGAATTATATGTGATGTGGGAGAACAAGGACAGTCTGATTTCATTTACACCTGTCTAACACAGAATAATTTCTGAAAGGTTCTTCATTTATGCTGGTATAAACTGAACTTTCAGTTTACTGTCTTTACTGAGAAAGATATTTGTTGTTTAAGAACACGGCCTGAATTCATCTATCTCACATTAGGTAATTTAACTTTCACACCTAAATAAGAAGCATTGTCTCTCTAGAATCAATGGAAAGTGAGTGTCGCCTTCAAAGGTAAATCATTGTTTACCTCTTTGTAAATCCTCAAAAGCCAAGGATGTCTAAACTCTTACTCTAGATGCCCACTGAAAGACCTCGAAGGAAGTGGGGTGAATTTGGCTTTACATGTGTATGGCCTTACATCTAAGTAGATTTCTGTGTCTGAACAGTTCTAGTGCATACACTGTCCAAACAAAATTTTATGAAGCATCCTGCATAAAATAAAACTACTGTTAGTAAAATAGTATTTTGTGTTTTGGTTTGTTTGTTTGGTTTTTTTTAAAGTTATTTCACCACTTAGGATATCACAAAACTTTGTGACATGGTTAAGTGTATGTATTTACATTTTTAAAATATTGCCACTTTTGTTTGGTTTGAATATGGGAGCCACTGTTATCTTTCAGAAAATATTGGTGGCAAGACCTGATTCTGTCTTCCCTTAGATGCACAGTAAGTATGTTTGGTGTTAAGTAAAAGAACACAAACTAGCGGTATTCCTAGAACAAAAAGAGTGATTTCCCACTCAGTTACTGGGAACTGGACAACTGGTGCAATCCATAATTTTGAAGTCTCCTAGTCTATAAACACTGTAGCTATATGCAAACTGTGTATTTAGAATAGTGCCTCTTCTAATTCCTTAACTATACTCAGAAATTTTTTTGAGGCTCATATTTGGCCCAGAAACCATACTAATAATTTAGCGGTGTAGGTAAGCAGCCATGAATGTTCTCTTCTGTGTTTAATTATAAAAAAAAAATAAAAAAAACCCCAACCCAAACAAAAACCACATAGTCAAGTTGACTGGAATAACTGCAGCCCTCTGGGTCTCTTACTGAATGTGGGCTGGTGCAGGCAGTATACATCAGATCCAGAGGCACCGGTATTTCAGTGTCCTTACTGCTGCTGCACCATTGCAAATGCATCTGAGCTGCAACTAGTTTCCTGCAGCAGAGCTGTGCAGATTTAACTAGCAACTGATTTATTTTTGTTCATTTGGTTTAGCAGAAGGTGCTTGGGATATATCTTAAACATAGGAGGAGGAATAAAACATGATTCCATCTCTCCTGTGAACTTCAGCATGTTGTAGAGCAAAGGTTTGCATGTTTTTAAGTCTTGATGGGGTTATATTTAGCTATGAAGTAGGTTTAATGTTGGGTTTTTTTGGAGGGTGTTAGCCCTGTGCCTTCTCTGTTAGTTGCTGCTGAATTATTTTGCAGTTGGTGGGCGGAATGTGCTTATCCTTTGTAGCTCATCCTAGGTCTTCTCACTGTACTCACACAAGTAATTTTATTTTTTTACCTTCTGAATCTTGAACCCAACTTTAGCTTTTGGCAGAGTTACATGGAAAATGCCTATTATTATAGGAGCAACAGGGTGTACTGTAAACAAATGTTACTGTCTAGTCTATTGCAAATTCTTCAGCAATATTTGTTTCCAGCTATTTTCTGAAAATTTTTTCTGAGTAAATCCGATGTACAAAGCTCAGAGGAAACTAATAACAAGAACATGATAAAAGGCAGGCTGTCAGAGATAATAAATGGACACTTGTTTTTGTGAAAGCCATTAATACTTTCACTCTTAATTGTTTTTCTAAAAGAGAAGTTGCTTGCTTTTTCTTTGGTGGATTTTAGGCCTTTTTGTATTTCCATCCTTCAGCTTGCCTAGAAATAGATTTTATCCTATGTTTTCTGAATCTTAGTTTGAAGTGTTAATTTTGTTACATTTTCTTGAACCTTCTGTTGTGTTGCAGGATGCTCCAGTCTATTCTTTTCATAAATTATGTCCTACAGATGCCACTTGATTTCAAGAAACATAGTCTCAGACCTGGCAAGGACTATGATAGGTACACAGAAATGAACTGAGAAACAGGAGAAACAAAATGTCTGTTTCTACTTACCATAAGAGTACTGACTGAAAGTTAAGTTAAAAGGAACTTTTGTTTGGATGTATTTTGCTTTTTATTTTTTTTCTTCAAAGCAGTGCCATTCTTTTGTACTCCCAAGCTGTGTTAATTTGTAACTATATAGCTATTACCCAGTGTATCTCTATAACAACATTGGTGGCACCAAACGATGCTTTTCAATGAGAAGGTGGAGCTTTACCTGCTGGGTATCGGTTCGATATTGATGGTTTCTCAACTGCCAGCATCCTTTGGTGACACATTTGAAAGTGAAGTTGACTTCTGTANTCATTGATGAATATATTGAAGAGCACTGGGCCCAGTACTGACCCCTGGGGAACACCGCTCATCACTGACCTCCAACTAGACTCCACGCCCCTAATCACAACCCTCTGGGCTCTGTCTTTTAACCAGTTTTCTATCCACCTCACTGTCCAAGAAGAACGGACTACATTGTTGCTGAACAAAATAGAGGGGATGTGAAAACATGCATACTATAGACAGTCAGAATACTATCAGTTAGTCATGATAAAGTCAGTCTCATAATCACATCTTTAAAAATATGAGTGTAAGTCTCATCCATTCCTCAGCCTAATTACTAACCGTAATGACCCTCTTTAATTGCAGCCTAGACTAAGATGAAGTTCCTTCCATTTGCTGACAGAAAGAGCAAGCCTACAAGAGGGTACCCTGCCTTTGTTGATATACTTATTAAGCTGCTGTCACTTGAATGTGTGTCTGTACCTCTAAATTGCTTCAGGGTGCATTTGCAAACCTTACATAATGAATGATCCTGTTGACTTCAGTGTATACGAATTTACCTATTTGTATTCCATCTTTCTCTGATAATAACCGTGCCTTAGTACCTTTAACACATGAAGTGGGTAGAATGATTAGTAAAGAGGCAGGCTAGACAATAAAGAAAAAGCTCTGATATTCATTGTTCACTGATTGTTGAAAGTGTTTGCCAGCAATCTGCTTCATCTGCGTTTAGTTCAGTTGGCTGTGCATAGCAACAGACTCATCGCATCCTTTGCAGAATCTCCCTTGAGAAGTTTATAAATTAAAGGTACAGTTTTAAACAGGTAATATATGTGTATCATTGCTTTAGTGCCTCAAATTAATCTAGGTGCAATTTTCTTTTGGATTTAAAAGTGCAAGGAAAACAAAAGGGAAAAAATATTCAATTTCCCTTTAAAGTTAAACATAAATATATAACGTATAAAATAAAGATGTTCAGATGCTATTAAAGTTTCAAAAAAAAAATCTGTAGGGTCAATTTAGCAGGACTACTATTAAATGAGTTATTAAATAATTACTATTCATGCTTTATAATGTATCCTGTCAAACAGGTACAAATATGACGAATATGACTTATGAAACAGAATCGGCTAGATACAAAAACGAATTTTAACTGAAATCAAATGTAATAACCTCATGAAAAGATAGTTTTACTCATATTTAGATACCATGCAGTTACTCTTGTACATACTGGCTTTTGTTTCATGTTATCAGTGAAGATTTAGTAACTCAATTTTAGTTTAATTTTTTGTTACTATTACAGGTGTATTATTAGTAGTAAGTGTGAGAGCACTGGGAAAAATGATCGATAACTATAAAGATCTCATAGTCCAAATTGTAAATAACTATTAGCATCTATACTTGAGGGATTAAAAATCCAGTAATTTACATAAGGCTTATGGATAATTCTGTGGAAGTAATGGAAGTTGAATTTAAATAGCTCAAATCTCAGTCTCCTTGTATGAATCACGTGCAACTCATCCTTAAGCATAGTCATTTGCAATATAGTATCGTAGAATCATAGAATTGTTTATGTTGGAAAAGACCCTTAAGATCATAAAATCCAACCGTTAACATAGCACTGCCAAGTCCACCACTAAACCTGTCAGCAAGCACCACACCTACAGTCTTTTAAATACCTCTAGGGATCATGACTCAACCACTTCACCAGGCAGCCTGTTCCAGTGCTTGACAACCCTAGGAAAAAAAAAAAAAAAATCCTAATATCCTCCCCTGGTACAACTTGACGCCGTTTCCTCTTGTCCTATCTCATGCTACCTGGGAGAAGTGACCCACCCCCACTTCAGTACAACCTCCTTTAGGTAGCTGTAGAGAGCAATAAGGTCTCCCCTCAGCCTACTTTTCTCCAGGCTAAACAACCCCAGCTCCCTCAGCCACTCCCCATGAGACTTGTGCTCTAAATTTTTCACCAGCCTCATTGCCCTTCTTTAGATGCGCTCCAAATGTCTTTTTTTGTAGTGAGGGGCTTCTTGGCCTTTTGGCTAATGTCAAATGTAGTGTGGTGTAGTGTATTTGTTGTGCATACATATTATCAAATTCATAAAGTCCTGCTAACTTTGGGAGAGAGTCAAAATGCTGGGAAGCAAGCAATGTCTGTGGTGTGGAACTAAGTCTTACACAGAAAATGTATGCAGTGAAGTGCAAAGAGATTTTAAGGTGATAAAGACTCGGCAAATACACTGAATTTGCTCTGAATTTAGAACTTAAACCAGACTCTGATATATGCAGCTTACTGGGAAATGTTCGGGCTGTGGGTTATGTTTTCCTTGCAAATGAAGCACTTCTTTTTTACCAGTGTGGCTTTTTAGGTGAAATTGTTCTCAGATTGGCCATCCTTTGATCCTCTTATTTTTTCTTTTCTTCTTTTTTTTTTTTAATATTGTGTATTTTCCCTATAAGACTTTTATTTATCTGGTTTAGAAAGAGATATTTTTTTATCAGGACTGAATTTGATGAACTTAGAGAAAGTAATCAGAATATAACTGAGGTTGCAAACTATAACAAATACTTCAATATGTTTTCTTACACCAACAAAAAGAAGCAGAAGAATTTAATCTTATTTTTTTATATCAACTTTATTGACATAATTGTATCATTTATGTTGAAATTACACCATTTTTGTTTAAAATAAAATAACATTACCTCATCAAAACAAATCCATATTGTTTATTATTATTATCATAATTATTATCATTAAGAATAGCTCCTAACTGAAATTATGTGATATACCAAATGTTATGCAATATCTCTTGCACCCTTTGTGATTTCAACTGTGACAAGAGTGGCCAACAAATTAATAAGTTTCTTACTCTAAGGCAAAATCTGTTCATAGCACTTAAAACATTGCCAAACACATCAAAAAAACCTTAATTTAGCAATATTTTGTCATATTTTATTCTTGCAGATCTTATTTATGAGTGAACCTTGAACATTCTGCTTTCATTTTGATAGAAAAAATGCACTCACCTAAGTAAGTTCACCTGTAAATTAGCTTAACTGTGCCCCTCCAAAATTTGCAGAGACACAGAATTCTGACAGGGGTATTCTTTTATTCTTTCAGTAAGATTCAAATTTGGTTAATTGGCCAGAGAGTATTGAATTTAAATAAACAGAAGTTAAACTATTTTAAATGTCTTTAGCATATGGCCTGTACTGGTTACATCTCTTTTGACTTTGAGTTACAGGTGTACTTCTCCAAAAAGAAATCCTCAGTGAAACCTCAAATCTATCTTATTGTAGTCCTATTAAATAGAAATATTTCCCGGGTGATGGGTATTCTAGAGATCCTGCAAAAACTGCTGAAGTATTTTACATGAGCACATCATATTAAACTTTACTTCTAGACTCTAGAGTAGTCCTTATGTTTTGCATTCAGTGCCAACAGAGAATATGTGTTAGTTTAACAATGACGGACCATTCAATTCCTACTGCAAAATGATTGTAGAAATATCCTAAGATCTTTACCCAAGATATTAGTATATCAAAAATAGGTGATTTTCATATCAAAATGAGAACAGACTCTCAGAGCATGAATATCAAGGCACAACATGACTTCCCATCCTGCTCTTATGTGGTTATCTTGCTTTTATGAATTGATAGGATGTTCTTTGGTGTCCTGATGCCAACACAAAAGCTGTCTCAAGAAGAAAAAAACCTAACTAATAACTACTACTAATAACTGCTTTTCTTGCCTGAATTTATATAGAATCACATTTTACTGGGGTATGTGTTTCCAACTGAGGTCAGAATCTGCTGGAAATAGGTGATATGCTAGCTCATGTTATGAATTGACAGAAGAGGTGGTCAACACAGGGTAGACTATATCCTGGAGTTTTCCAGTGGTTGCATTTTAGCATTGCCAAAAAATACAGTGTAAATAGTTTATTTTTATTGTGCTCACAGGGCATACCAAAAACTGTGGAAGTAGTGATCTCTTTCTTCATTGGAAGACTTAGCGGAGTTTTTCATGCTATGTCTCACTGCTGCCAGGACAGCAGAGCAAAAGAGACATAGCTCTAGGAGAAGATAGGTACGAAAATGTCCATGCAATGTGATGACCCTCAGGAGTGTCACTTTTGCTGTGCAGGCATAAATATAAACTAGAGTAAGCCTATTGCTTCCTCCCAGGGCATGGATAAATTCCTGGAAATCTCTTACTTGTGGGCACCCTGCAGACTCAGAAATGAGAAGGCATTTAAAAAATAACCCTTAAAATTACTTTTAATTTGTGACATACAAGGTAATCACACAACTTCCATCACCTTGACTGATGCTCTTAAAAGACTGAAATGCCCAAATGTGGGATCTAGTCATGTAACAGAAAAGGTAATTTTCTGGAATATAAGAAACACAATGTTTAAACTCATTAGGCCATAAGTACATGACACAGCACAACTCAGACAAATAAATTGAAAGAACAGACTTCAGCAAAGCTTCTAGTGCTGGTTCAGATTGATAGCTGTGACTAGCGTCAGCACAAAGGCTAGGCACTGATTAAGATACTGATGAAAATAAATGCTGTTATGTGGCTTCATTTGGGTCTGTTAAGGAGGGTATAGGCTCCACTCCCTTGATTTCCCATGTTGGTGAAAGATAACATTGTAGGTCCTTAACGCATTGGTTCTGCACTGGTGAAATATGCCAATGTATGTACAAGGTATGGCATGTACGAGGCCAGGTTCAGGACTTACGCTGACAGCAGGGATGAGAGGTGGGAAATACATAGTGTGAATTAAAAGGCAGCGGCAGTTTGAGAAGAACAACAGGAAGAAAAAAGGATGAGATATGAATAATTTGTAAAGGACTTGAGATTCCAGCCGTCTGCAAGGAGGCAAATGTGTGGCATGTTAATAGGCAACTGCTGTAATGCTTGTAATGATACCACTTCTCTAAGTCATCTGCTGTGCAATGTGGCTACCATTTCAGGTTTCTGCAAAGGAGAACAGCATGGTTGGTTCTGTAAAGAAGCCTCATTTTATTTTACAATTAAGCAATTTTTACAAAAATGAAAATGACTAGCATCATGTGTTGTTTATTTAATGACAAATTAGATCTCAGAGTGTAATATCTTGAAAGTTAGTTTTGGTTTGAATTTTTTTTTTTGTTTGATCACAGACTTCTATTAGGAGTAGGTGAATAAAATATGCACCTCCATGAACTACTGAAAATAATACTGAAGAGTGAGGGAGATGAGAGCTTTGCTAATTCCAAGCAATTCAAGTGAAATACTTTACGACTGGGATGTCATTTGCAAAATCTCTAGATCTCTTGCCTCAGTATTATGAAATTAGATTGTAGCAAAATGATTTTATGTAGCAAACTCCTACTATGTCTTATCACTTGTTTCTTTGTTTTCAGTTTTTTCATCTAATTACTATGAGTTGTGTTTTTTATTTATTTTCTATGAATAAACTGAGCAGCTAAATATATACGTATCCTCAAAAACACAGAAACATCTTCTCATTTTAGAAGGGCTCCAAAAGCAAGGAGCATCTGACTTTGTACCAGTGTACATTAGCATAGTGTCACTGAAGATAATGAAGCTGAGCAAGGCTACAACAGTTGAGAGCAGGTAGCCTATCTGCAGAAGAAATATCAGTGTGGGACAGAGACTCCATCTTGATGACAGGGTGGCAAAACATCTGGGATGTGAGCCTACCACCAGAAAAATGATCTCTCTAAAGATTTAACCTCTTTTGTTTTCTGTGTTTTGGCTTCTGTTCATTTAGATAAATAAATAAAAGCTCTCATTAGCGTCGTGTAATCAGTCTGCAATCAGAAACACAAAGGGAAAATACTGACTGGCACTTGAACTACGCAGTGCTTTGTTCTCTTACATGGCATTGTGGCAGTCCCTGTT
>VXBO01002232.1:12015-26253 GCA_013400135.1 Rhinoptilus africanus | reverse complement strand
TTTTTTTTTTTTTTTTCAGGCTGTGTGGGCAGGAAGATCCTTTGGACTGATATGAAATGATAAATATATATTGTATACATTTATTTTGTAAATATACCTATAAATATATGTTATATAATGCATTATATAAATTACTATTCCAGTCTGAACTGAAAGCTCCATCGTTCTTGCAGTTCTACTTATAGCCTCTCTATTGTGATGTGGCCAAGATCCATCCTACCACATTTTAGACACATACACGAATGCATTTTCTAGGACTTGCCTTGCTCTGTGGTCTCTGTTTCTAGAGATAGATCCCTCCTGTGATTGTCAGGGTACTTCTAAAACATCCCTGTCTGCTCACTGACTATTACAACCAGTGTCTATACCCTAAATTGCACTGAAGTGATGTGGGTTACGTTGGACAAATGTGTAATGTGGTTATCACATATACAACTAAAGTAGTACTTTCAGGTATAAGTATTACTATTGAAAATAAAATTATTTACAGAGGTACTATCTCTAAAAGAAGGTCTCACTTGTTATTAAGCATGAGCAAATACCTTGCAAGCAATACTTTTATAGGTGGGATTTCTGGTAGGTAAGCAATCCTCTTCTCAGGCAGACATCCGACTCTCAAGTGTTTGATTCCTTACATGTAGTCCATTACTCTACCCATTTTTCTAAGCATTCTGTGGGTGGAAGGTACTCGGATATCTATGTCCTGTCAATAAACTTTCTTAAGAAAACTTTCTTTGATTTTTAGTTGAAATTTGCAACAATTCTGTTCCTTGATTGGATAAACAAATGTCTGCCTGTGTGGATCTAAGGTTCAATATTCACGTTAAACTGCAAAACTGTTTTGACTTTTGTCCCAACAAAAGTTCTGCAGAAACTTTCATGAAAACAATAAAATTTGTTTGAGTTTGGAGCTTCTAATAAAAAATAAATAAATAAATGCAAGCTTTCTAAGTAAATTAGCTAATGATTAAAGTGAGTATTCCTTAATTTCCAGCCCACTTCATCCTCTTCCTTATTGATATTGGGGAGGTTTTGCTGATTCTTTGTGTAAGGCGTGAAGTGATCAGAAATATGGGTAGCATAAATAGAAAAAAACAAGATGTGAATGCATCTTTGTTCTAGACAGTAAAAGCTGTCTAGTCATGCAGATGTACCCACAGTATGCTGCTGTTGGAAGGCACAATTCTTCAGATGGTGCTGAAGGGGAAGGGACAAAAATGTCAAAATGAACAATCTCAGGAGATAATGTCAACCTTCCACCACTTAGCTGCATGCTGCTTTCTAGGAGGAAGTTTTCCCGCGTCCTTGCTGAAACATCTGTGAGTTTCTCTCCTTCCCAAAGCTGGAGAAAACTGGAATTGTAAGAGAGACCAGCAATGGTTACACCGTGTTTCCATACTCAACACTTACTAAAGGAAACATATATTATCTTCTGGTAGCACCATTTCCTTTATGAGAGAGCAGGAGGAACATATATGCAATGTCTCAAAGAGCACGGCTCACAACAAGATGCATTACTTCTTACAGAAAACAAAGCTGATGATGAGAACCTTCAATACAACAAAAGTGTAGAAAGAATCCGTTGTTCAAATTGCACTTTAAAACCAGGCTGGGGCTCTGGATTTTGTCATGATGAGCCTATGAACTTGATGTTGTCATATCCAAGGTCATACTCAAGTTTCACATGGAAGACAACAGCTGATAATACCACTGCTCAGTTGAGATGAGAGCCAGTATACTGATTTATTTTTTTTTTTTTTTTTTTTCCTGGAAGTCTGTCTCTCAGACCATTTGCGTCCACGAGCAAATAATCACAGATGAATTAAGGGTTTTGCCTTCTAGGCAGGTGGGGAAGAACACGCACTGGGTATTGCTAGCTCTGGTCAAAGATGGAAAGGAACAACAAAGTGCTGAGAAGCTCCTGAGGACAGCCTCTGTGCTGTGGCTTATGTCCTGCTCATACACATCGCAGAGCGAATAAGGCAGGCAGGGTTGCATCACAAGAAGTTCTGTGTGGAGACAGGGAAGGGATCACCATGGCTATCAAGGCTTTTGTTAGGGTCACAGTCCTGAGAACACTTATGCATGCCCTTCACTTTCCTATCATGAGGCTTTCCACTAATTTAGTGAGCTTGCTCAGAGCTACGCACAACCCATCAGTGTCAGCAGGACGTTTTCAATGAGAAAATTGCAATTTTCAGTGAAATATTCCTGTCTGCTTCTTGGCTTGTTTTGTTTGTTGTGGGGTGGGGAGGTTGCAGAGGGGGTGGTGGGATAGTATGATGAGAGGGTTTTCTTTAAGTGGCACCAGAAGTCAATTATTTGGTCAGGGTTTTTTTTTTCAACTTCCAGAACAAATGTAACAAAAAAGGGTAACAATGTCTCATAACAGAAATGCAGAAACATTTCTCACTTAAAGAGTTACTTTATTACTCAGCCAAAGATTTTGGCTATCTGTAAAAACAATTGGAAAGAACAACATTAATGTAACAAGGCATATACATCTGTATCTTCTCCTGCAATCTAGACATCAGCAGCTAGTGGTCTGCAGAAAGATTAATTGATAAATCTCTCTGAATGTCCACCTACAGAATAAAGAAGCTCAATGTACACAAAACTATTATGAATAGAATTTTAATAAAGATTTGTGGTTGTTTCAGACACATTCATGCAACCATAAATAAATACAGGAGCAAGGAGTATTCCTTATCAGTATTTATCTTCGAACAGTGGATATCGTAGTGAGATAAAGAGCTCAAGCCAAAAACATTAGAAGAAATAGGCGTCCTCTGAAGGCTGAAAGTTGTGGTTCCTCCTTGTCAACAATTATGGAAAGAGCAGTCCACAAGCACACAAACCTTCATGAACATTTATCAGAATATGACTGATAAGCTGTAATCTCCTTTCAGGGGTTCTTATTCTATCCAAAGAGTGCAGATACCTATAAGAATTTATTAAATCTGTTTTTAAAGCCACCCAGGAAAATTTTCACTCTGGCCTTCAGACCTAGAAGGTTGTTGAAGGTGAGTTCACAGGAGAATTTTTGTGCTGCCAATTGATGGCTTGAGGACTTGTGGCCTAGGTGCTGATCCAGACAACTTCTCCTTAATTAAAGCATAATAAAGACATTAGTGAAGCAGATTTGAGGAAGAAGTCATTGATCTATCCAGTTATCATCTCCAACTGACACACACCTTCCTTCATCTTTTAGTCTTTTGCAGAATCTGAAAGATGCATTACATCCTTGTTAGACAGTTCTTACTAGAGTTATTAATGACCAACTCATGGCTAAATTCAAAGGTCACACTTCCCATCTGAACTATCTTGATTTATGATCTAGTTTTGTTACTTCGTATGATTCTGCCTTCCTTTGTCTCTCGGCACAGACAGATGGCTCCCCTAACCCTGCAGTCAAATGGTTTTCTTTTAATTTCTCTACAGCATGTCTTGAGTTAAATCCCTTGCTGCACTCTTCCTAGTGAAGTGAGAATCATCCAGCTGTGGTCATTACCTTTGATTCTGGCACTCAAAATTACTTATGTATAATATCTGGTCTTGCATGAAATGCCTTTGGATGGAGATTCTTCTCCACTGCTGAAGGGGAACAACTGGAAAAAAAAAAAATCAGCCATAGAAGAAGAACAGCAAATCTCTTTTCCTTCAGAATAGGAGAAAATGGAAGCAAATAACACTCTAGTGTGTGCTGCAGAAGGTCTATGATTAGCCTGAGTATCAAAGCTGTGTTAATCATGCCTTATTGAAAAGGTTTCAATGGAAGAATCTTATTGCTACATCTGCAAATGCCACTCATGGAGTTTTCTCATGTGGGACTGCTGCCTGCTGGCTGTTTTACCTAATGAAATTCTTTATATGGAATGAGGAAATAATCTTTTGTCTAGATAATGAAATTTGGTTTATATTTCTTTCAGAACTTCTTACCACCACAATTTCTTACTCTTTTTCTTAGATACATTTGCTTTTCTTAATACATTGTCTTGGGTCCTAGGTGCTACATAGCATTTATTATGTGAAATAGTACCTTCTGATATGAGTCATTAGCAGGGAACAAAGATCTGACTTTAGCTATTACAAAATATCTCCTACTTGTGCTTGCATCAAAGAAATAGCTGTGACTGTTACTAGTAGTAGTTTGTCATCATTTAGTAAACCAGACACTGTAATAATGAATATGCTTTGTCACTGGAACGTAACTGGTAATTATATTCAGGTATGGTCTCTTTCCCCCTTCTTTTTCTCTGCACATGTCTTCTTTTCTATTTAAATTGTCTTCCTCTATTTTTGCCTGAAAGTCAATTGTTTTAAATCAAATCTGACAAATCAAAATTTTTTGTTTGTTTGACTTCTAGCAGATATGTTTTCTGCTATTCCTATACTTCATGGCACTCTTTGCAGTCTAGTGTATGCTGGCATGAAATCTGATCTCCTACAGGTGACACAAACCTCCCTGACAATCCATTTCCTTCCTTTGAGCATGGAAATACTATGCAAACAATCAAAGGCAGGCAAAATATCTGTCTTCACCTCCGGTAACACGAACATATGAAAACATTCAATTACATTAAATATTTGCAAGAAGAGTACACTTGCCTCTTGGGGTCTGTCAAAGGTAGCAGAGAAAAGAAAAAGTAAAGCTAGTGATTGGAAGGAAAAGCCAGTCAGACGCATTCCAGAAATAAAAAAAAAAAAATAATAAAAAAAAAGCTTTCTTAAATAAGTAGGAAAAGTAACCACTGGAATAATGTACCAGAGGAAGGGGAAGGTTCTTAATTTCTTAATCATCTAATCACAGGTTAGATGCACCCACAATGTTCATGCCTGTAGCTGACACTAATCCTTGTTTCCCTTTCTATTCAAAAGAAATCTAGTTCATATAGTCACCAGAAATCAGTGTATGAGTCACCTTAAGCTAAGAGAGGCATGTGAAATAAAAGGGAAAAATCATATCCTGAAAGGAGGTGCTTTATCCAAATATAAATCACTGACTTCAAGAACTGAATAAAATGTAGTGGTTTATGATGGCCAGATGAATGAAAAAGTGGAGAACTCAACCCTGATAAAAGGAAATACTTTTTAAAGCAAGCTTTCAGTGGTGGAACACCTTTCCCTGAAAAAAATGATAGAGAACAAGAGTATAAATCAGAATAGAAGGAACTGGAAAATAAGAAAAACATAAAGATTATCTAGAGGAAACCTTAGTGATGATGAAATAAATTTAGTAGGGTGAGTTAAATCTTGAAAGCTTTAATCAGTCCATAATTAATAAAGGCTGGGGCAAAAATAACAGAGAAAAAATAATACCATAGGCCTTAGCTTCTTACACTTTCATCTGATATACCTTGTCTTGGGCAAAGTGAAGACTGGATTAGACAGCAAAAGATCTGATGGAATCAGGAAATCCCTATGTTCTTGAAAGTTCCTGGAAAAGAAAACCCCTGTTCATCTTATTTTCTCATGTAAATAATAATAATCAGTCAATCAACCAAATAAACAAAAAAATTACCCTCTGTTCTTATTTGTATCTGGATTCCTATTCTTTGTTGGGACTTATCACTTTGTTTTTGGAATTTCTTATTATTTCTTTTAAGACATTATGGGTTTCTTGAATTTTTCAGTTTCCTTTCAACAACACAAGGATTGTTATTAGACTTACACAGAGAAATACATGTTGTAGAAAGCAAAACAGAAAGCGAGTTACTTAATTACTAAAATCAAAGTCATGCAGACCAAAAGACCTCATACTTCACACCCTAGCATGGCAGAAACAAGACATGGTGGAGTATTACTTCAGGGAAAAACTCACGAAAATGATTCTTTAGCACTCTCTTTTAGATTTGGACTGTGTAACTTCAATTTTTATTAATAATTTATACTTGTTTTATATAATCTTATGATAAACAGTGCATAAATTCACTAAGTTTAATATAGCTTCTTTTGTACTTTTGTCACAGCAATGTTATCTCAGAATTTAGCTTAGCGCTACACGTATTCTACATTTGAAATAGAGTTCCTCACATGTTGCTTATTTTAAATACAAGCTTTGTTTCTGCTCTCTGTTCAATCAAAGCACAGTCTGATCCGAGCAGGTTGACACAACATAAAGTAGATATAACACATTCTCATCCTAAAAAAACCCTGGAGCATTATGAGCATTTATTTGCTTTGCAATAGCACGATTAGAAAGAATCAAATATCACCTATGTCTAGGGCAAGTAATATTTTTTTTCCATCAAGATATCATTATTTCAATAGATATCTGCCTTACAGCCTTGTTCCTTTCTTACTCATTTTAGTTTAAAATCTACAAAGGTTACAGCATCCTCTCTTCAACCAGTTCTGATCTTTGCATTTATCCATTTGTAGCTGTTTTCATCTCTCTTCTATTTTTCATTCCTCTGGCTTCTGTCCATGTGTGCAGCTGCTTTAAAGATGCTGGTTTCTTCTGCCTGTGTATTGTCTTTCGCTGCTTTCTGTCATCTTCTCATTCTTCTGTGGACCTTTCCAAAGAAGCAGCTCAGTCTGATGTTCATCTTATTCACTTACATCATTTCAAATGCTTCTGCAGCCCTCTACAGTGACATATCTGAGTGTCTCACAACCTTCAGGAGCAAATTTATCCCCATCCTTACAAGAACTGGTGAATGAAAGGTGTTAGAAGTAGATAAAAATCTAAGATTCAACCCATTTCCTCTAAGTGAATGGATTCTTAAAATAGTTTGTCTCCGCTGAAAGCAAAAAATATGTGTTTGTTCCACTAAGTGAAGATTTCTACACTATAAATATTTATATGTATAAATGTGGAAGGACTAACACTACAGTCTCCTCTTCCATATGCAGGCATACTTGGTACAACTAAGGTCAATATATTCTGTTATAATACATATTGCTCATGCTGCTTCTAAGTGCATTTAACACACAGAGATAAAATACATCCCTCAGATGTCTCCCATGATATCCTTGGCTATTCACCAAGTACATGCACATATTACAAAATTGCTATAGTACCATTTAATCTTCTGGAACAATTTCTATATGCATTTTTTTTTTAAAGTAAAACATTTACGTCCTGTAAATACATTATGAATCAAGCCAAGTTGTTCTTTTTCTGAAGCTGATACATCAAAGACCTGAGCTGAAGTTGTGACAGTGGCTTGAGTGACTTTATTGTCTTATTTTTCCTTCTCTTCCTCAGTTTCCCCATTTTAAAAATGGCAGTTATGGTACTGGTCTCCCCTGGAAAACACCAACAAAACAGCTATGAAACACAGAATATTTTTTCTCCATCTCGTGAAAACACATGATCACAGACGTGATTCATAACTGCATAACCCCTGGACGCAGCTGGTTTCTTAAGGACCAAAAACTGTCACGTCTTCCCAGGGTAACGCACATTCCATTAAGACTTTGCCATCAGCACAGAGAGGCCAAATTGAAGGTTGATTCTCTATACGTTTGTGACTATCACAGAAAATTTTGAAGCATCTATTTTGCTGATAAATATTTCAATGAACCGTGGAGGCAATAAGATCATAGCATTATGCAGCTTTCTGCAATAAGCAGGAAAACACACTCCAGCTGCAGTGCTTCTGAAGGCTAAATGTTCCCTTTATTCATTTCTAGTTCTTTTTTATGAGCAGTAAAGCGCATCATTCTATCAATTCTGCTCTTTTACACTTAAGACCATAATGAAATGCTCTGAATGAACATGGATTGGAAATCTAGAAAAAAAAAATCCCAAAATGTCATCACTAGCAATAAAGACTTTACAAGCTGAAGAGCTGCAATTTTTGTGGACGTGTCTTTCATTTTTTTTTTTTTCTTTTCAAAGAGTTTCGCGAATCATGACAGGCACGCAGACTGGTTTAACACAATCATTTCACATTGAACAGAATTGTCTCCAAGTAAAATTGCCAGTGATTGTTCTCATTTGTACAAGTACTCCATAGCATCTACAAGGGAATCATTGGCAGAAATTTGTAATATGAATTGGAATTAGCTCTATGGGGGAATAAAACAGGATGGGCATTCCAGAATGACAAAGAAAATGTTGAAAGAATAATTATCCTCTGTGCTTGCAACATAGTCTGTCCCAGAGCCCTGCAATGCCCTCAGGTAGTCAGTACAGAGTTTGCATTCTGCATCACTGAAAAGCCGTGTTTCTGAAGAGAAGCACAGTACCCACTAACATCACATCACCCCCTGGGTGATTTAGTGTTATAGAAGCGATAGATGTTCACAGTGATGCTTAGACAGCCTCATGCCCTCTTCCATTTGCTTTTAGATTCTTTCCAAACACAAAAGTACTTTTCCTGCACAGATGAGTATAAATGATATGACATGATAGAGAAAAAAAAAAACAAAAACAAAAAGAAAAAAAAACACAGAAGGAAAGGGGAATAATATTTTATAGATTTGAGATTGCTGACAATCAGATGAGGATTTTAAAGGCATTTAGCTACCTAGCAATTCCTACAGGGAGCTATCTAAGTAGCCTTGCCTTGGAAACTAGAAGTAGTGTTGCCTATGCAGACCTTTCATCCTGAATGAGTCCAGAAAACCAAAGCAAACTGTTTGCCGATTTTCTTGTTTCCTTCAGTGTAAATCTAGAGCAATGATTTTTCAATATCTTCTCATCTGTGAACCCCGTTTTTTTTTTTTTCTCTCTCTAGTGCTATATAGCAAAGTTAAGCCTTCAAATACCTCAGCTCTGCTATTTACCACAACCCATCAGGGAAAAAGGTCAAATATCATTCTAGAGTAATCCAAGATTATTACTTGCTAAACCATTAAAAAACTGGATAGGCAGGAAAGAAGAGTGCAGTGACACAGCCCCACCTTCAGGGCAGGAAGGCTTTGGGTGCCAATAAAGCAGAGCTGGATTTAGCCCTGTTCAAAAATAGTCGCCTTTTGAGTAGGGCTTGGTAGCTGTATATTCATGGCTATGTGATAAGACAGCACAGATTGTGGAAGAAGTAATTTGATAGGTAGAAAATTTGGAAGAGATGAAGACTGGACCAGAAAATGATGGTGTCAGCCCTGGAGCCAGCTCATTCGAAGCTATCTCAGGTGACAATGACACCTTCAGTTGGAGGATTGTGGTTAGATTTGCTGGACAAAGAGAGACAACTGTGATATCCGCTGCAGCTTGTCTGTAAAAAATGCACCTTTGAATCTTGTGATGCTCTTGGGACTTTCACTTTTAGAGATTTGTACAGTAGCTTTTGCAATGTTGCTCTACTTTTATTTTCTCAGCAGAATTCTGTTCTACCTTAATCTTATCTAGTTGATGACAACATTTTTCAAGAGAAAAAGGGGATGAAAGGACAGAAAAAGAGAGAGGAAGACTGCCTGGGGTTTTTTTGTTTTGCAGGATTTAGATATGGTTTACAGCACTAAATTGGAGTTCACAATCTCAGCAAGCCCCAAGTGGCAACTTGTAGAGCTGCTGAGAAAAGGGGGTCTGTACCAGGGTTGTAGTAGCCACTTTTGATCCTCAAAATGTATATGATTTGGCTCCATGCTATGTGAATGCAAATAATCTCTTCCTGGACCAGAGATGACCCTGAAGACAATATCATGACTTTCATTCTGGGTCTATGTTAACAAATCCTCTGCACTCAAATAGACTCTGTACGAAATAATGTCTACGGTCAGGGTGTCCAAGGGACAATTACACTGCAATCTCAGATAAATCACACTCAGACTGTGAGGAAGGAGTAGCATAATCTGAATCTGAACATTAGCTGATTAAAGGCAGAGTGGTGGAAGGGGAGAAAACAGCAAACCCAAGCCATTGAGGGGATCCAACATAAAGTTTGAGAAAGCTTTTGAGCATATCAGATGTTCTCTCTATGAGAAACAAACACCTCGTCATATAAGAATTGCTCAGTAACGTAATTTAGGGAAGCAACTTTATCTCTTCATCATTCCTTCAATAAAACAGCTACTTCCAATCATATTTTATCATAGCCTCCTCTTTCTGAGGTCTGGTTGACAATTTCATAGAATCATAGAATTGTCTAGGTTGGAAGGGACCGTTCAGATCATCGGGTCCAACCATTAACCTAACACTGACAAAACCACTGCCATGAGACAATCTAACCAAAAACTAAGAACAACTTTAAATTAAATGAAAAATGAACTTTTGAATGAAAGTGGTCTGGGAAATTAGTCATAGAAGTGTGCAAACAAACAACATTATAGGCTTAATAGAGACCAGTCGTAATTTGCTTATGAATAAAGATCATATATAGTAAATAATTACATTCTAAATATAAGAAGGCAGAAAGTGAAGTTTGTTCAAGGGCATCAGGATCTCAGAGTAACTCCTACTACAGCACCTCCGAAAACGCACAGCTCGTCAATAGGCTAAAAAGCTGCAGGAGACCCAAGCTATTCAAATAAGAAAGATTCCCTCCTAACTTTCAATATGTCTAGAAGAACTCTCATTTCAAAGAAATGTCAATAAAATAGGCTTAATTTCCTAGCATGTAATTAAAATTCAGCACACTCTGGCCCTTGTCTTTTCGAGATGTAAGAGTTTCTTAGCCAAAGTCTTCCAGTCATAGCTTGAGAATCTCCTTTGCTTCCAAGTAAGATGCTATTTTACAGAATCACTTATTACATCCAGCTGTGCCTTGCTAGGCAATAATTACTTGTCCTCAAATAAGCCCATCGTGAGATGGGTAGTGGTGAGACTGTAAGTCAAAG
This sequence comes from Rhinoptilus africanus, assembly GCA_013400135.1. Lineage (NCBI taxonomy): Eukaryota > Metazoa > Chordata > Aves > Charadriiformes > Glareolidae > Rhinoptilus > Rhinoptilus africanus. The sequence continues at coordinate 15,525 of VXBO01002232.1, read as the reverse complement.
ACATATATGTGTAACTACATCTGTTTCAAAAGAAAATAAAACATATCCAGTTGTCCTCCATGAATCTTGTAACATGCCCCACATCATGAGGGTCTCTTATCTCAGGCAGTGGACAGCTGGAGAAAGAATCATAGAATGGTTTGGGTTGGAAGGGACCTTTAAAAGTCATCTAGTTCAACCCCCCCTGCAATGACCAGAGACATCTTCAAGTAGATCAGGTTGCTCTGAGCCCCATCCAACCTGACCTTGAATCTTGCCAGGGATGAAGCATCTACCACCTTTCTGGGCAACCTGGGTCAGTGTCTCATTACCCTCATCATAAAAAAATTCTTCCTCAGAAGCAGGGAATTATCCCTGTAATCACTCTGGAATAGCAAACAACGGTGACATGCAGCAAATCGAAGCTGGACTGTCCCTGACTGCCTTGCATTTGATACAGAGTGTTTTCCTTGTCTAGTTTCTGGCAGGTTTATAGCTGGGCTTGTTATCTCTAGCATGCTGTGTCCCTGAGCTGCGTATCATGTGTCTGTGCAGAGCAATACAGGGAAGAGCAGAGCAATGATGGCACAGAAGTGCTGCTTGGGATCCCCAGGCCCCAAGTAGATTTGGTTTTGAGTTTGTTTGGTTTGTGTTTTGTTGCTTTTTTTTTTTTCTTTTTTAACATCACACATCATTCATGGGCAGCAGCAGCATTTACGTGCTGTGTCCTGTGGCTCAATGACATAAGGGTGAGGTCTGGAAGGAACCAGACGTCATTCACTTTAAAGCAAAATGGGAAGTTATTTTAAATACAATAAAGAGTAATATTAAAATATTGCAACTGCCCATCCTAACTGTCAACAGATAGTCTTAAAAATCTATTAAAGGAGATTAAAGATGTGGAAAGCATTTAATTCATAAGAGAACAAAAATAAGGGGGAAGGTTAGAAGGTGCCTGTAGAATTCCTGTCCAGCTCATTGATGATAAATGTAAATACAATTTCATACAGAGCAGAGGAAATCTTTTCAGTCAAACACAAAGGGATTGATCAGGGAAGGAGCTCAGGACTATAACAAAAAATATAGACAGTTCACTAGTAAATAGAATTGTTTTCAGATGGCCATATCTTCTTTTAATCACCACTAAAGGTATCACATGAGCCAGCAGCCCTGGGTCTATTATTTCTTACAGATAATGAGGTTAATTGACAACTGCAGAATCCTAATAAGGCCTAGATGTAAGATGAAATGTAAGCCCAGAGAGAGATAGAACAAGATAGCCCTAATGACCAGCATTAACAAGGATGTTGACCATTGTTAAATCTGTGCTTTCATGGAAAGAAAAAAAAAGTTACTTCTATATGTGGTTTATTTTGCAGCACATAATCTAATGGGAGCAAATAAAGCACTTAAATCCAAGAGGACCAGTGCAATGATTTCTAGTGATTTGGAGAGTTACACATCTGACAATTAGGAATGAAAGACACAACAGGGAATGTGTTTTGACAAGCAGTTATTTCGAAAATATTTCAGAGGGAAAGAACATAAGATTCACTGTGATCGTCTTTGTCTATGGAACAAGGAGTGGAATTGTTTATTGCATGTATAAAGAGGACGATAATGTGTCATTTTTTGCTCTTTATATTGTTTCTGTGGGATTCATCCAGGAAAACTGCATGGCCTTGTGCACTGACATGGAAAAAAAAAGAAAAAAAACTAAAAAAATTACTAAAGCTCACAGAAAATACTTGACTTTGGCACTATTTATCTGCAAAACAGACATTTGTTGATGAGTACATTGTACTATGCTGATTTTGTAGTCAGTGGGAAAAAATGATTTCAGGTGCGAGTCATATTGCATATTTCAGATATTTATTTTAGGGTGAGGTAAATCGTGTCCTGGTTTCCACTCTTTTCACTGTCTTTCCAGTGATGGCCAAGAGTCAAGAAGGAATAACTCCAGTGGAGATATTTCTATTGCAAAAAAAAATTATTTAATTATATAGATCACAGACTGAAAGACAAAAATAGTCTGTTTTGGTAATCACAAAGATGACTTAAACACGACCAGTAATGGTCTAATATGAATATACCATATTGGGAGGAAATAAGGCTTTCTGATAAGCTCTTTAATTTAATGGTAAAAGGCAGAGGCAGAATGGCTGGAAGTTAAAGTCAGGTTACTTCATATCAGAAATAAACCGTATTTTTAGTACTTAAAATAGTAAGCAACTCTAATTCAAGCCATAAATTCTTCCTTTGTGATGTCTTCAAATCAAAATTGATGTATTTCTGGAAGAGATGCTTTAGTCAGACACAAATCATTCAGCACAGGCTCACCGTGGGTTGAATTTCATAGAATCATGTATTCTTTTAGGTTGGAAAAGACCTTTAAGATCATCAAGTCCAACCAATAACCTAGCATTGTGGTGTGTAACAGTGCTCAGACGTAATTACAATCAAGGAAAAGACTTTATAGTGTAGAGAGTAAGTGTAGAGAGAACTCAATATCTCTGCTTCAGCAGGATCTTATTATTATATGTTTCAAAGACTCAAACATTTTGAAAAGATGATACACAATATGAACTTAAAATATCATGTATTTGCTGGATATGGTGATTGTCAAAATTTCGGGTAAAGCTTCAAATTGCTGCTTTGATTAGGACCAGTGTTTTCAATAGACATTTGGTGAGTGTAAGCTGGCCTGCACAGAACAGCCATGTCCCTTTTCTCAGTAAACTGCACAAGATCCCACCTAGATCTTCTTCTGCTTAAGGAAAGGTCTGATACCTAAATCTGTGGCATTTGCAATCCAGATATTCAAGCACTGAAAGAAAATCAAAGCAGATAGATCCATCATAGCCCTTTTAAAATAACCTATGGGCTACTGATTAAGAAATCCCAGGACTGGTGGATCCCAGTCATCTCCATCTACAACAGCAAAGAACCAAAACCTTGCTTACTAGTGCGGATAGTGGGATCCCATGGCTGCTATATGAAAAGAAGGAAGACAGTAAAGGAGCATTGCTCAATTCAACCTTTTTCCTCAGAAGAAGATTTCCAAGTCTGCGTCTGGAGAAGGAGCTCATATTCACTGTTGCCTGTTTAGGGATTGACAAAGTATTTTTGACTAATTAAATCTTCCTGTTTGGGTCGTACACCTTCTTCTTAACTTCAACATCTCAGCTAAACCTCTAGTACCTGCAACCTGGCTTCTGCCTTCTGTCAGTACCTAGTGTTATTAAATTGCCTATAACCTCCTACATTTGAATTTTGATCATCGACTTATGAATTATTTATAGCAAAGGACCTTGGCTGTGATCTAAACTTGGGACTATAATTATGTTATAAATCATTAATTAGGAAAACAACCTCATGTTTGACGAGACTGGTTTTGCCATTTTGTCAAACACATTAACCTTGTTAGAGGTAGGCGCTTCTTTCATCCCATTATTCACCAAACAGCTACATCAGTTTACAAAAACAACTACATCAGCTTACAAAAAAAGTTGTCTGTCTTTTACCTGCAGG
>VXBO01002231.1:119053-132479 GCA_013400135.1 Rhinoptilus africanus | reverse complement strand
AAGTTAAGTTTGTAAAGAAGGAATGTGTTTTATAAAATTCAGCCTCAAGAATGATACCAGAGCGAGCGTGACATTTTAACACCATCCGGGAGAAGCAGACGAATGGCTGCTTCCCATGGCAATTTTACATTAGCTGAAGGAGCAACAATCACCTGCCAATGATTTTGTTTTAACACAGCAGGTACACAAAGGACTGAACCACAACCAGGTCTTACTAATGACAAGGATTATGTCCAAGACTGCTCTCCTGAAACCTATGCTGTTAGCTTGCATTTGGGCCTCCATAAAAATTAAAGTGAAATTCCATCAGGCTAAATGCCATTAGAATCAAAATCATTAACTAAAATAAACAGCCTTAGGTTACAATTGAGTATAAGCAATTTCCCTCAGAAGTAGTTTGGGGTTTTTATTGTTAAAGTTTACACCCAAGCAAGATGCTACATAAAAATTTTACTTTAATATACAGTTTGTCTATAGCAAGTAGTTGTCAGAGCAGTAATTCACATCATAATGAAGTTAGTGCTGTGAGGATCATAAGACTGAACCCCTTTGGGGTCACAAACTCTAATATTGGTTTTCCCATCACCTGTACTGCTTAGCCATTCAAAATCACTCCTGACTTTCAGGCCACACTTTAATTAATGGCACACTTATACCTTCTATATCTTATGTCAACATTAGCCTCCACCTTAATGTTTTTCCTCATCCCGTGTTTAATTTCCTGATGTTCTTAATGGACAGAAGCCATAGATCTCATCAGTTTCTGTTTGTCAGACAGAAGAAGCCACAGCCTCATAACCTTTTTACCATAGAGGCTGAAAGGAAGAGAGAGCCAGCCAAGGCTTTCTTTAACCTTCTCCATTTAGTCCTACCCAAGTTCATCCTTCCTGAACAAGGTCAGCCAGTGCAGGCCACAGCACTCAAGGACAAATTACCCATGCCTTTGTCCTTCCCTCTCTGCCAGGAATACCTTCCCCAGCACGTACTGATATTACCTTCTCCTCTCCCCATAATTATGCTGTACTGGCTGACACCACAGTGCTGAGTCACGAGGACTCCCCAACACCTCTCCTTTCACCAAGCTTTGCATTTTTTAAAACTTCTTGTCCTTTACTGTTAAGTGCATAGCTCTTCTACATGATATCAAGTAATTTTCATTATTGTTGTCCTCGAGGCCATTGAATCCTTCACATGGTATAATTATCTACTTCCAAATTGATTACACCATTAGGACTTGTCATAAAAAAAAAACAACTTTGACACACACATTCCTACTTTTCTTGCCGCACCACAAGCAGAAGACATCTATCTGCTTCTCCCACCAGTCTTTGTAGCTTCTGCTACAGCCAGTTCCCTCTACGCTTTACACATCTTTTGCCAATTACAATTTTCTTCAAAAAGAAGTGTCTGCTATGGTGATTTGTGAGATACTACAAAAGTCCAAATAGATACATACTTTCATCTAGAAAGAGGCTAACCCAGAACAATCTTCCTCTCACAAACCCACACCACATTTTATACCCAATGATCTTCTACCGCTTCCACCTGTCTATAAAGTTTTTATTATTCTCTCTTTAAAGTTTATTTTATACCTTGTATATTACCACAGCCTTGCCTGCTTTCGAAGTCAATACTTATCCACATTTATCACCCATCTACTTATCTTCCTGCCAAACCACAAAAACCACCTTTCCCGTTCTCCAGTTAGGTGATGCCACCGCTTGCTTACAGCAGTAGTTAAACTTCTGCTAACAGAGTCCAGATTTCAAGTGTTGCATGTTTTAGCACCCTGGGTTACAGATTACCAGTCTCAAATGCAAGGTGTCAAGGTTTTGCTCCCACTCCATGGATCTGTATCATTTTCAGTGTCATTCTTGTAAGAAACAATTCCTACAGTTCACGGATCATGCTCAGATCATCTTTACCCAACTCCCTGTCCCTATGTACAGCAGTCCAATACCTTACTGGCTGTTTCTCCTTTTCATGTGACCAAAGCACCTTCTGTTATCTGCTTTAATACCCTCTGCGAGACGTCACCTTGTCTGCTGAGGCGGAATCCCCTGCCTTAGCACTGAACTTCCCGATCCTCAAGATACACCTTCCTTTACAAACCCATTTTTTGCCCACACCTCTCAGAGGTTCTCTGTTTGCTCACCTTACCATGACGCAATGATCAGGTGAATCATCAGCTCTCGGGCCATTTCCTAGGTGGAGCCTTTTCTTGTTATTTGAGATGCTAATATTTACCCCTGTAGCTTCACTGAATTTCATGCCCTCCTCCATATTCAAGCATCTCACTTCACCAAATAGCTCCTTCAGTTTCCTAGAGGCTCAACCATTGCTGGTCTATATGTTTATCTTAACCTAGGTTAAGTTGTGATCACTCAAAGTAAGTTCACTTCTACGTCTGGCTTCCCTAAAGCACCTTCTGTGCTTCTTAAAGCCACATCTACAGCTAACTGCATTGATTTTATGGCTTCAGTCACTGTCTGATTATGAAACTGACAAATAACACAGCTCTCTCTACCCAGTCTTTACCAACAGCATTAGTTCTCTGGTGTGAGGAGTCAGTCTCTCACAGTGACAACACCCAGAGACAGTTCTCTCTAACCATATTACGAGATTTCTACCCACATTTAAATCCTGGACTACGTGCAGTAGATCTCTTGCGCTATCACAGCAAAATCTCTTATCAGCTCTTCCCAAAGCAATTTCAGCCCAGCTGGTTCTCTTTTATCCACACTAATGCTGCTTTACAATTTTGCATCACTAACACACAGTGGAATTTTCCCAGTCACCTTTATTCCTCTCCTTCCAGAGCAGAGCATACCTTCCAACATCTCTGTTGCCCTTACAACCCTAAACCCCTGTGGCTCCTGCTGCCCCTATGAGGGCTAGTTCTGAGTCCTACACCAACAGTCCCTTTCCTACCAATTAAGTCACAAGCTGCCCACTTTGCTTTATAACACTAACATGTTTGCATCCTCTTGAAAACAAACTCAAAATTACTAATTAAAATTATTTTCAGTTTACTTTATATAACTGTATGTCTTATAATTTCAGGATCATGTAATCCGTGTTTAATCTCCAAGACCAGCTCTTTCCTGATGCTCTATGAGGAAAAAAACACACAATGCAGGCCCCCATGAAGAACACACAGGGTTAACTCATACATACTCAGATTTCCATCATGTGCTGCTCTGCTCCAATAAAGCCCAAACACATTTCTATATCTTTGACCAAAGTGCCAGATATATACAGAATAGTAACTTCAAACTCAATCTTACAATACAAATAAAAGGTTTGTCAGCAGAGCTGTGTTAAAACCACATTCCTCCCACCTAGCCAAAGCATAACAAAATACCGATTTAACACTGCAATCCAACAGGTCATGGCATGCCTTCATCGCTTTTTAACCATGGAAAGATATGTAAACACTTCCAATTATAGTCTGATTAGTCATAATACAACAGCTATGTACCCCTACTTAAGTAACAGACACTATCAAACTCCATTTTTCCCCAATCCGTAAGTACTAGAATGGCAAGGAATACAAATGTCATAATAGCTTCTACAATCTAATGAAAGGCACACCAACTTCTGCTGTTGTGATGCTGAAGCTAGAAAACCAGTTCAGTCTAAAAAGCATAAATTTGTCACATATGATGATAATCAACATAAAGCTGATGAGAACTGCAGAAAATCTTTCATCACTTTTAATTCATAATCTGATCTTTTTCTATAAGACTCTGGGTTGTTAAACTAAAAAATACCTTGTCCTATAGAGGGACATATTAGATGATTACAACAATCCATTCTGGCCTTATTAACTATAGAGTTTCTAAGCAGTTAATCTCCTCAAAAATTCTACTAAAATGGAGCATACACAGACTCTACTTACTTGATTTGATATGTCAAAATCTAATAAAATTTTGCACATGCAGCAACTTATACCAGGTAGAAAAGGATGAAATAAAATTACTGTTTCACATACATTTTCCCTCAGACTCTCAAAGAGAAGCCACATGAAGAGTGCCTTCCACAGAAGCCAAATGATCTTCTGAAGAATGCCACCTGCTTGCTTTTAAAGAAGTGTCATGATGAAGAGTAACTCGTGAAATTGGGAAGGTGAACAAAACATTAATGACACACAATTTTCTAAAATGTGTGTAGTAGTTTACTCAGCAGTCAAATTCCTTCCTCATGCAAAGCTGATAATCTGCCTTGGCATCATCTCAGTTAATGTTGTCTGGTACTCCTGGCCCTATAGGATAAAACAGTTATTAAATATTTCCAGAATAACAGTTTGTAGATCTCCAGTGTATAACTGCAGCCATAACACTCCACAGGGAGTTCACTTGCCAAGGACTGTTGCTGTTGCAACAGAAAACTGTGTGATGACTAAATGTGAATCATCACAGGTACTGAGAGTATGAAGTCCCTGGACATTTCCTGAAAACACATTCTAAGGTTTATACGAGCCCTCAGGAAAGGAAAATGTCTCTAAAGCACTTCTCTAGAAATTTAAGTATCTACATATTCTCACTTATATATACACTTATTCCTTGGAAACTGCTATGTTTGCTAGGCAGAAATTTTCAGTTTACGCCATAGCTTAAATGAAATTTGATCCAAAGTTTCTGCATGCCTAGCCTTTCCATCACTACCTGTCTATATGGAACTGTTTTGAAATACCCATAAAACATATTTCAGAACAATTGGGGAAAAAAACCAAAACACAAAACTCTGAAAGAACTTAGTTTGCACACCAGTTTTTGAAGAATCTGGTCAAGGACTTGATGAAAAAAAACGTTTACATTAACCTTCTTGTGACAATCAAGATGCCAACAATCAATACAGAGCAGAATAAAGCACACAGCTCCCCATGCTTGAAGTTTATAAAGGTGTCAGGCCCCAATCAGGTATCCAGTGGCACAAATAGTTTAGATAAATTTATGACAACTCCCAAAATTATGGCAAGCCAAGAGAGGTGGCCAGGGAAAAGTCCCATGAAGGTTTAGAAGCAGAGTACACCTTCCTGAGCACACAATGCTCCAAATCAGTGGCTGACTCTGGGGGTTTGCTCTCTCTGTACAGCACCACTACCCACCCTGCTCCCCAGCTCAAGTACTGCCCTGGTACAGTTGAGCAGAGAGAATGTCTGGTGGCACAAAGTCATAAAAACTTCAAACAGCAGGACAACACAGGACAGATTTGCTACAACATCACAGAAGTTCAAGCAACAACCCTTGTCTGTTTCCAAGACAACCAACCATCTCCCTGCCGAGGCCTTGGACAACAGCCCTACATCATCCTCCAGAACAGGTTTCAGGTGATGAAGTCCCTGCATCAGTTCATTTTGCCTTATTCAAGCATGTCTGCATTGCTGCCACAGGGCCTGCACCACTGTGCTGCCATAAAAGCTTAAAAAAATTACCTCCAGACCCAAACTCCCTTCCTCAGGAGAGGCCAACATATAAAAAACTGTGTTGTCTTTGTTGCAGACTTCATCTGGACAAAGGGGTGACTTGAAAAGTCATTTAGCATGCACTTATTTTTTTAATGTCTCTTAAACTGAGTATTGCCACATTAGCCTGGGCTGAGAAAGTAATCATTGAGTGTGCCAATACTTGAAAGTGCAATTTTGCAGTTATTGTATATCTTATAATTATGTCTCCATGGTGGAAACACTGGAGTCTGTTTAGTAGAGCATTTAGCTGTAAAGAATTAAGAGACTTAAGTCACAGGAGCTTTAAGTAATAAGGTTAAAACCAGTATTCCTTAAAGGGACACAGTCAAGGCCGGAAGCCAAACTTCTTTTAAAACTCACCAACAGTTTTAGGCTAGAGATTATCACAAACAAGACACCTCCTCTTATCCCTCATCAGACATGCCATTCCAGTCCAATTCACTTTCTATTCATACGAGATGTTCAACTGCAAGGAAGAGCATCACAAGTCTAAAGTCACCAAAAAGTTGTTGAAAGATCATACCATCATTATGCTTCTAAATGGCCCAACTCCCCAAATACTGGCAAGCAAAAAGAGAACCCAACTACTTCTTTAATCCCTTTAACAGTTTCTAACCTATGCACCCTGCCCAGTGAAGTTAAGACCTTTACAAATTTAATCCTGGCCAGCAAAAGTAAATCCTGTGAACAAAGCGGGTGAGGCTTATATATACCAGACAATACCTCAATTTGATTTTCTCTCAGCACAGGATTTCCATAAACTGAAGGTCTCTGAACATACGCTTCCACATTGCATGCAGGTGCCCAACTCCCGTACAGTTCTTTCCAAATCCCACCCCAACACATCTGACAATAGGACGAATGTATCGACACTCAAGACCAGTGTGCTACAGGCAACATAAACCGAGTCACAACCATTAACTGGCAGCATTTCCTTTCATTAGGAAGCCCTCACCTAGCTGTCAGAGACACCAGAGTACCTGCAAGTGCCACGCTCCAATTCCTTGCCACTTTCTACAGCAGCAGGACATGTATCCATGCCATAACATGGTGCCTGTGAAGTTCAACCAATATCACTCAGAAGAATTCCTCAGCTGAGGACTCCTCATCGTCTAACTTGATCCCACAGCCACAGCTGGTCTCTTGCAATCCAGGCTGCACAAGGAGGAAAAGGTCACTAATTTCTGCAGGTACTCAGTGTGTTATTTATTAGTTAGATGTGTAATTATTCAAAGTTAATAATGGAGAAAATAACTTAAAAGGACATTAAAGAATCTATTTTGAAAGCCTGGTGAAGGAGGTGGGGATCTCAGCTTTTTGCGATGCACCAAGTAACACCACTTGCATCTTTTCATTAAATTATCAACCAGAGGCTTCTCGGTTTGATCTTTGTTGGTTTTATTGTTTGTTTTTTTAAACTTGGAGATTTCTTCCTAGCTGAACTAGAAATATAAATGCTCATAGTGTATTTCATAGTGTATTTAAACTGAAATCTATGAATTCATCACAAAAGGCAGTATTAGTCATATAAAGATTGTTAAACAGAGAAATGCTGTAGAGTTCACATGCCTACAAGTATTTCTTCAGTTCCTTTAAAACTTGTAAATAGCATTCCAACTCAAAAACTGTTAAACAGGAGAAAAATTATTTTTGATTCCCACTATGATTTACTTCTACGAAACAATCATCTAAAAGTCACCTGCAGTAGCTGTAATCAAATCAAATACAACATGGTATGTCCGAAGACTATCCCTAGTAATACACAAGGGACATTTCAGAGGGGTTAATTAGATAAAACTCAGGATAATTATTAGAAAATTGACTAAGAGGAACAAATTTGAAACAAAATTGGGATATTAGATGCAGGAATAAAGCATTAAGAATTTTCTAGGGGACCAAAAAGCCACTACTCCTCAAGCAAGAACAGCTGAAGTCCATTCCACCACAAAGAGCTATAAGCCATGGTAAAATATACAAGAAACAAACAGTATCAACACAGGTTGAGTGGCCCTAGGTGTAGGAAGTTAGATGCAGGGGAAAACGAGAGAGTTAAATATAACAAAAAATACTAGTTATATTAGAGAAAAATCACCATCAAGGATATTGTCCTCCCATCCCATTAATTGACTTAACTGTTAATGGTGAAGAGGCAACAGGCCTCCAATAAACATTTGTCCCATGCTCAGGAAGAGGCAAGTACCTGTGAGAACAGGTACTTTCCAGCCCATCAGTGAGGGAAGATGACATTAAACACCCAAGATGCAAATAACAAAAATGAGAAGGTCTAGATAACCACCATACAGATGTCAGTGAAGAAGTCTGTATCCCAGTGACATTTGCTTTAAATGCAACCCGAGTGATTAGAGAACCGGCTGCAAGGAGAGCAGAGTATGACACTTGAGGAGACACTCAGGGCACACTTATGGAGGACAGGTACCCACAGATCACTGGGCACACCAGAAAAATGTCAGAAATGTCTAAAGAGATAAAGATCTGAAAAAAAAGATGCCTACAATGCAACACCAGTTTGGAAAGACTGATGTAAACTGTACATATTTAACACTCCTAAGTTTTTTGAAACATATGACTTAGTAGTGCAGGATAGTCTCATTAAAGTATAAAATGACATAATATGGTGGAAGGCCAGTGAAACAGCGTAATGGTTAGCCACTTGAGAGATCAGTCATGATTAGTGTGGTTTCCCATATCAAATGCCTGCCAGGCTTCAACATTTTCACTCCCAGACTGGGCATTTGCCATTTGTACAAAAACAAGCAGGACACAGAAGCCACAGTGAAAAGGCAAATAATAAAAGTAGCATTATGTACGGCAGTCTAGTCAGGTATAAGGAGGGCCAAAAAGAAAAGAAAATCCATCTGAAATCCTGTTAAACACAGAGAGACCTGAACCAAACACCAAGGATATACCTCTAGAGCAGGAAGAATATAGGATAGGATATACCCTATCACAGATAGCATCTGCCAAATTTTACAGGTCACAGTAGACAAACAAAACATTATTTCAGCAAAGTCTTTGGCAAAGATAGCTACCGTACGCACAGGTAAGCATGAGCTGGCAATAGGAATAAAGCAGAATTTAGTCCTTCATTTAATGACGATGAGGTCAACACAAGAACATTAAATGCAATTTTCATTTCTACAGAAATTTTAGAAGTTTGGTCAGAAAATAGAGACGAAAAAGAAGAACAAATTCAAACACTAAAGAGAAACCTTTTAAACTACAGACTCCAGAAGCCCTTCTATCCAACAAGAAACAAGAGCTGTAAGTTGCTTTCACGCACTTTCACACCAAGAAAATGCCAGGTACTAGTAAGCTTTAACCTACCAAAGAAGCAGAGTAAGGGAAGACCCTACACACCCTCATATCAGCTCCCAATCTGTTTAGAGGACCACACACTGAATTATCTGAATGAAAAAGGAAGAGAGCAAGAGCTATCAGGCATATCACGCTGGTTTAAGCTCTACTGCAGAAGCACTGAGAACAGCTTTCAGTGAGTGATTAAAGTATTTTTCAAAACATCGAATAACATTTAATCACTAGGCATAAATATATATATATACACACACACAGAGGAAATTTCAAAGGAAATTTATAAGAGGATCATTTGCTAGACATATGGACTTCACATGCCTCCAAGTCAAATATTTGAAATAAGGTCCTGGATTTAAAGCAGCAGTTTCGTTTGCTTGGACTTTATATGCTGTTGTGTAAATTGCAACTAGCTCCAAGACTGTTACAGTTCAAAATTAGGATCCTTCAGCATTTGGAATAAATCCAGCAGGTTGTTGCATATTAAAACAGGATGTTAATAACAACTTTATTAAGTCTGAACTGGCAGATGTCAAATTGAAGAAGTAAATTGAGAGGACATCAAGTGAGCAAGAAGAATGCTATTCAAATTCAAGAAGCAACTCTGTATATTTCCTCAATCCCACTGAAAATCACAGGGGAATTTCAAGAAGCTTTCAGTCCCTAAATTCCTAAAACAAAGACTTCACACTGTTTGTTGAAACTTTTGTAGTAACAGTGTCTAAAGCTGAAGGAGCAAGGGTCTGAAACAGGAAAACGGATGATCACCCATGCATCACAAGCCAAATTATGGTTTGTAGGTTTTAAACATTCCTATTATTAAACAACAGAAGAAGCTTGAAAGTTTTCTCTCCAATTAAGCCACCAAATACAGCTTTACAAAAACCAAAATTAAGTCTCAATGCAAAGGAGCTGGAGGCAGTGCATTCAGCCTTACAAAGAACACCAAGGTAAGTTGAGGCTACCATATCAAGGGGAGAAAAAAAACCTTAAGCACAAAGAAAAAGCCCCGAGATGTGACTACCAGACTTTTAGTTATGGATATTTCTAAGTACTCCACAAGATGAATGTGTTTTCATTTTTATTATCATTAACATTCATTTCAAATTTCCCTGTTTGCTTCTTTCAGTTGGATGTCAGATTTCAATTTGGTGCACAAGTACTCAAACCCAAATTTTGCTGGCAATATAGGGAATGTACAGTTAAGTTCGCTAAGTAGTATTCCGACGCTCCAGATACTCTGACAAACCAAAAATGTCACCTGGTAAGAAAGCTTTTACAATTCTTCAGAGCAGCAGCAACATAAACTTTAGGCAAAAAACAACACCTCTAACCTCAAGATGGTGTCATTTCATGCATCTGTCAACAGCATTAAAAATTTTGCAGTGCAAGACCAGAAGGGATCACCTAACTCAACATTGTACATACCTCAGGCAGCCAAATCTCACACAGATACTGCGGATCGGGCCCCAGGACAAAAGGCACGTTAGACAAAAGCTCAGCCCTGTGCACAGGGATGAGGGGAGGTCCCCACTGCCGGTATCCTTGCAACAGCAAAGCATTTCAGACATTGATTGATGTCTGATGATTGAGTGAACAGGCCAGGCAAGGTATGAGACAAAGGGACACAGCTTTTACTGTAATTATCTGGTGGATAGGGTTGGTCAAGAAGTTAGGAACACAACAGCACTGAAGACACAGCATAAGGTGTCACAATGCAGAGAGGAGGAAAAGTAGAAAAGAACCGTCACTATCCTGAGACAGCAAGAGCTAGGGACAAAGTGGGATGTAATAAAAGTGAGCAAGTGGAAGGGTCTGAAGTATGTCTCAGGACAGCGATGCAAACATAGCAAAGGAACAGATGACAGAGCACCCATGACCGGGTGATCCAACCTCATCAGCGTCTTCCTTTGCTACAACCTTTGCAAGCTGTGCTGAGACAGCAGTTATTTGTGTCTGTAAGTCAGAAGATAGGAAAGATCAAAAGAAGAAATTTAATTAAGTTGAGATCTGAGGTAAAATCAAGACTTCCAAGAAAGTTAACAATGCAAGACTGATGGGAAAACTAGACTGCTTCACTGGGATTAGTTTTATTTAATATGTGCTATTGCCACAAATACAACACTAAAGGCAAACTAATAAAGCAAACTATGCCAAGAGAAGATTATCAGACATAATCCAGACACAGCTGCTCTGAACAGGAGTATATGCAATCTCTTTTGCACTTAAGCAGTAGAATCAAAATACGAAGAAGTCTCCTCTAAAAGCCTCAATCATGTAATATTCAGGACTTGTTTTCTCCTTCATTTCACTTAGACCCTCTGCATATTTGCCTGCTCCAAAAGAAGCCCTGAATTTGCTCCTACAACAGCCTGTTACCACTGTCTCACTTCACACATCCTCTGAATACACGCAGGTGAGACCAGGCTCAACGATTTCTCTTAGCTTAGATTTTCTGTGAGGTACTTGTATGACAGATACAGCTCAATGATTCTGAAAAAAAATAAAAAAAAAAAAACGATTTGTTCTCTAAGAAGAAAATGTAAAAGAAATGTACTAGTAAACATGAGACCAAGAAGCCATATATGTTAGCTGCTCTTTCAGGAACAAAGGCAGCACTCAGACATGTTTTTTGTTCACTGTTTTAGATTAGCCCTTCATTAAAATACTATTAATGTGCGTAATTCAAGGCGGGGGGAATAAATCAATGAATTACAACACTATCTTTCTGGCTGCCAGGCATCTTGTTACACTGCCACTTAGGGTTTTTTCCACATTTCCCTTTATCTGTTAGACTGCAATTCAGAGGCTATTAACAGTGTCCCAGTCGCCTACATTTATTTCACAGGGTTTTTTGTTGTCTTTCTTTTTCCATCTCAAGTCTACAGCATACAACCCCATGTTACTATGCAGTCTTACACGTGCACCATTTTTAATGGAAAAAAAGCAGCTTTGCCAATTTACCTATTAACAGCTGTGCTGCTTTCTTAGCAAGATTAGTTCATTCAGGTGGAAAGGGAGAATGCAAGAAAAGTGCACTTTTTTTTTTTTTTTTAAAAAAAAGTGACAGGTAGCAGACCTTCCTCCTCCTTGCCCCAAAACTTATTATCTCTGCTCCTGGTACCCATTTAGTTCTTCAGACTGTTCTGTCTCAGCGTACTTCCATTTTATGTTTAATTGTTCATACTTGGAAGATCTCATCAGCTCATTCTTTCTGTCATGGCTACTTCAGAAAACACATTTCTTCAAACTTAGTAAATTGACTGTATTTTGCATTCTTATAATAAAGTTGTTCAATATCATCTAAATTACTGCTGGTATTTTACACTGTCTTAGCACAGCAGGCGGAAATGAAAGATATAACTTTCACCATAATTCTCCATCACACACAGTCACCAGCCACCTCAAGTTTCTTCTTTAGCTCTTTACACCTAACCAAAGAATAAGCCAAACACAAGACAGCATCGTTCCAGGCTGCTGAAACACTTCTGTCTCAAAGACTTTACAGACCAAGAATTAACACCCTGAAGAGGTTTCAGTAACCCAATCATCCAATTCATGTTCTTTCACTGCTCTCTATAGATGGGGTATAAATACACCTTTAACATGGTCAGCTCCAAGTGACATCAAAAGCAGATTTCTTTAAAGGACAGCTTGAGATCATTTTGAGGATGAACCACCAAAACGAATGAAGAAACACCTGTAACAGGCAAGCAACCCTGAGCTAATAAGAATCAGCTTCAATGAAGACATTTTAACACTTCAACACTTTCAAACTGGACAAGTCTACCAGAGATGCTATGTGTGCTTCAGAAATTACACAGACCACGATAAAAAACATTCTTAAGAAAAACTTTGCACTTGTACAGCTCTCTTAGCTCCTTAAGCACAACAGATGTTTAATAAAAGGGTTGAAATTTAACATAAAAACTCTCTGCTACAAGAACAGCGCTCTCTCCAAAACAATGCATACTCAGGATACTCTGCTGACGTCTTTTTATTAACACCATCATCAGTATAAGGATTTTTATTCAAACAGGTGACCAACAGCTGGATGAAGAGCTATCAAATCAACTAATGCGAGTGAAGTAAGAGCTAAACCAACAGCAGCACATCAGTGCCACTTTTGCATCATACCTGGCAAAGGAGCTGAGAACATTAAAACTACACTTTTAAGCCGCAGGGCACAGCTGGCATCCGGGGACACCCTGTGACCATGGCGTTTGGTACGAAGCACCAACGGGAGACACATCCCAGCAGCATAAGTTCAGGCAGGTGGGGTTTTTCCAGGTATTCTACCTTTTTTTTTCTTTTTTTGCCACAAGAGAGTAAGAAATTTAAAACTGGAGACAGAGGGCAAGCCGCTAGCACTATAACCCAGCCTGCTTCAGAAAGCGCCGCCTCTCAGCAACCTGTTCGGCAAGGGAAGGGAGCTGGGCAGCAGGGCGAGAAGACAATTAGCAGAGTGCCTGAAATAATAACGCGGGTTACGGGCCAGCGTGCGGAGAGTGACAACCGCAACGTTAACTAACACCGGTGACAGCACTCCCGGCCCCCCGCTTCCCCCCACATCCCCCCAACTCAGCCACCCTGGCCCCACACTTACCCTCTCACCCCCAAGCACAG
>VXBO01002231.1:96243-109688 GCA_013400135.1 Rhinoptilus africanus | reverse complement strand
TCCCAGCTTTGTGTCGTCAGCAAACTTGCTGAGGGTGCACTCTATCCCCTCATCCAGGTCATTGATGAATATATTGAAGAGCACTGGGCCCAGTACTGACCCCTGGGGAACACCGCTCATCACTGACCTCCAACTAGGCTCTGTGCCCCTTTGCAATACACCGTGATACAGCAGCCATCCCTCACCTTACTTGTGAGACTTGTCCAAACCTACCCAAAGGTAATCAGCAGAGCCCATCAACACCTCCATCCCCCATCTCCACCATGAACTGTGCCTGCATTAGACCCCAAGGCTGTCATTTCCTTCTGTGCTTCTCTTCCTTCTCATCTCTTCCCATCTGCCTGAAAAGGGCTTGGCTGAAGCATCTCTCGGAGCCTCCAGCCAGAGCACGGCTGCAGGCAACACCTTTAACTTGTGCCTGATGCTGGCACAAGTTTGCTGGATCTTGTCTTAAGCAAGTAAGTGGTATTTCTCACTGAGGAAAGGAGCACAAAAGAGAAACAATCCCAGAGAACAAGGCAGCGATGCAGTAATGCCACTGAGATCAGGTCAGACACACAGTGGAAAGCAGGATGGTGTCGGAGGAGGTGGAGAGCAGCTCAGGGCTAGTCTCCCATCAACTATGGGAAATTTACTAGTCTGCTGAGATGCCATTCCCTGTCCCCATTTGTGTTGTTTCTCACATCTGAGCACTGAAACCACACAGCCTGTAGTGACATCCATCGTTATGAGCTGATAGGATCATGACAGGGATCCTCAGCAGAAGTTTAAGTCGGGACCCACCCATCTAAGACCCATCTGCCCCTGCCGATTAATAGCTGGGGTGTCTAAGACCTGCCAGGAGGCAGAGATGGGTGTCTAATTTCTAGAAATAAGAAGCCTACCTGAAATGACATTTGCTTAGCCCAGAGCATTTTTGGGTGGTACCAGGTGTGCTTTCTGCCCCTTTACATGTTCCACCAAGTGTATGAAGCCAAGATCCTGAGTGCATTCACTCACCAGAGACCCTACAACCCTTTCCTTAGGGTGCTGCTCTTAGTCCCTGCATCCTGGCCAAATTCCAGTTCAGTAATTAGACCACAATTAGGTAACTGCTTGCATATGCCATTCCTCTTCCCTAGGGAGCCTGGGTCTAAATTATTTGATGCTTTCAGGACTTCTAGTCATTAGCAAGGCTGTTTCCCTTGCCAGTAGGAGACTAAATGCTGGCAGAGCTTGGGGAATGGCTCCACTGCACATGGCCTGCCTGTAGGATGGGTATCGCCTGCATGGGTTGGATATTGCCTATGGCAGTCAGAGGTCTTCCTGCCGTTTGGAGAGATGCTAACGTGCGCCTGCTCTTTCATCTGAGTTGTGAGCAGTAAGACCCCCCCAAACTGGGAAAATGAATCCCGTATCACCGTTATGCTTAGTGGGTAGGAAAGAAACAGATTGGCAGTCATTTCCATGTGCTAGGGATCTTTTTGTGGTTTGCAGATTGAAATTCTTAATGGCACTCGTTACAAGTTGTTTGCTTCCAGATGCTGCTTGCTTTCACGTTCAGAGATACACTCATTAACATAGAAAATTCTGCTTGGAAAAACTGGCAAACGCAAAAATCTAGAAAAAGTCAGGATGTAAAACGCAGGAAATTTTATGCAGATACAGATTGCCCTGCTGTTTGATCCTTAATTGCTAGCTTTTTGTCTCCCATGGGATATTTGTGTTCATACATACAAAACCGCTGATGGCTCACAAAGATACAGGGTAAAGATATTTTTGCTTCTATCACAGGATCTTTTATCCATCATCTGCCTCTTTCCCTACACAGAAATTGCCCTCTATCCTGCAGCTCTCATCCAGCCAACTATCACCTCCTGTTCCCCGCTGGTGACACCAGTGCTGTCTTCTGCACTCAGAAGCCCCTTTGCGCCAAGGCCTGGCGGACACATCCACAGGAAAAAGCCCAGTTCCTCAGGCTGATTACAGCCTGCAGCATCCATGGCAAGCTTGACTGCAAAAAGCCAGATATTATGGCACCAGGGACCGCTACAGAGACAGCAGAGATGCAGCAGAAAAGCATCCCTATCAGAATCCAACTTTCCATAAGGCAGCCAAGTTTCTCTAGAAGTCTCCCATGAAACTACCAAGCAGCCCAAGTCCTGCTTTTTTGTGCAAAGATCTGCTAAGACAGCACGCAGCAGCAATAAAGTGCATGTTCTCCTGCAGCATTTGGAGGTTTTAGTACAGAAGCTGAAAGTACCAAGGAGCCTTGTATGTCAAACATAATGTGTTTCTTCAGGGCTGCTTGAAATCCGAGGATTTACCAGAAAACTGCCCAGTTTTGGTGTTTTTTAGGGAAAGATTCTCTGTGGCCTCACCAATTCAGCTCTGACAGAGTGAGTTTCTACAGATCAAAATCTCTAACTGCAGGATGCTGTGAAGGCAACATGAATGCCCCTTACCTAAGTTTTAGTACTAATTATATCTGCATGTGGGGATGGAGGAGCTGGCATCTGTGCCCTCTCTCAGCTTTCTGGAAGGAATAGCAGAGCTTTTCTAGCACTTTAGGTATGCTTTGGACCATCATCCAAGCCATGACCCCTTCCCAACAGCAGGGAAGAGTGGTTTGTGATGTACGCAGGGTCTCTGGCCAAAGGCCAAGGAGGCAGCACAGCTGGGAGCTCTCGCAGAAGCAAACCAAGACAAAGAAACTTTCCCTTTCAGTTTTTCAGAACTCACCCTTGCACCTTCCTCCAAGGCCAGCAGCACCAAATTCTCTCAGCCTCATCATTTCTGTATTTTTGTGTGTTCATACAGCCACATGGGCAGCTTTAGCTCTCTCTTGGAGGTGGGATGTGCCAGTGCCTTGGCCACAAAGCAAAAGCAGGAGGGGTTGCTTTCTCCTGACAGTGAGTTTCTGCAAGCCTGTACAACTGCTTCAGTTCCCTGCAAAGCTCCCAAGGACATTTTCTAGCCCCTCTTTGGTCGTGCTGCTGTCCTGATGCAGTGTTAGAGGGCAAGCAGATGCTTTGTCCTCCCTGATCACCATAACTGGGCCATTCACCACATTCTTCCAGACATCCCATTTTCCTTCAGATTCTGTGTCCTGGGTCCTCTCTGGTTGTTCCCTCTGAGTGTCCTTTAGAGTAAGCATCACCCTGGGCTTTCTGTGGGATTCCCTCTAGGTCAGGATTTAGCTGGGCAAAGGCAGGTGTCTGCAGCGTGGATCTCTGAGCTCTTCCCACTGCATCCCTTTTTATAATCCATGGAAACACTTCTCGGGAACAGTTCTCTCCATCCTCAAATACATATTCAAACTAGGTTAGAAGCCCTGAAAGTACTTATTTTTCTCCCTGACCATAAAGAGAGCTTGGAAACATTAGCTCAGAGGAAGGAAAAATGTCAGAAGAGATGAATCTAACGCTTTATCTCTGAATATGGGCACCACCTCACACAGCTCCATGGTGTGGACTCACAGAACTGCCTCTCTGTTCCAAACCCAGCTTTCTTTGTCCAAAATGAACCTCTCTATCCACCATGATTTTCTTCTCATAGACACATCCCATGGCCTCGAGTTCAACTTGGCTAGAACAAAGCTCTTCACATTCATCAAGTCCTTCCATTCGCAGAGCCACAAAGATGATGAAGGGAGTGGAACATCTCCCTTATGAGGAAAGGCTGAGGGAGCTGGGTCTCTTTAGTCTGGAGAAAAGGAGACTGAGGGGTGACCTCATCAGTGTCTTCAAATACGTAAAGGGGGAGTGTCAGGAAGATGGAGAGAAGTTGTTTTCAGTGATGACCAGTGATAGGACAAGGAGTAATGGATGCAAATTGGAGCATAGGAGATTCAAGAGGGATATCAGGAAGAATTTTTTTACTGTGAGAGTGACAGAGCCCTGGCACAGGCTGCCCAGGGAGGTGGTGGAGTCTCCTTCACTGGAGACATTCAAAACCCGCCTGGACGCGTTCCTG
The DNA here is from genome assembly GCA_013400135.1 of Rhinoptilus africanus. Taxonomy (NCBI): domain Eukaryota; kingdom Metazoa; phylum Chordata; class Aves; order Charadriiformes; family Glareolidae; genus Rhinoptilus; species Rhinoptilus africanus. The sequence goes on along the minus strand of VXBO01002231.1, from coordinate 105,734 downwards.
TGTGATGTGCTCTAGGTGACCCTGCTCTGGCAGGGGGGTTGGACTAGATGATCTTTCGAGGTCCCTTCCAATCCTATGATTCTATGATTCATTGTGGGGTACAAAATCATTATTCTGCCAGTTTTTCAGGCCATAACCAATATGCTGGTTATAACCAATCTTTAAACCAGGTCCACACCAAGGTCTTCCAGAGCCTTTCAGCAGAACCCCTCTGATCTTGCCCCACTCTCTCACAGGGAGGGGTCTCATCAAGGCTCCCATCAGGGCTATTCTGAAGTGTACAGCAAAGGCCCTTTTCCCAGGCAGATGTTGGACCCATCCGGCTGGCATGGTCCTAAAGAGAAACCACATGAACCTGCTGCATTTGTCATCCAGCTCTCCCAATTCTCCACTGTCCGCTTGTCTTCTGAGGTCTTCAGCATCCCTCTGCGCTCATCTTGCAATGCCAGCTCAGCCAGTGTGCTCAGATCCATGCAGCGTTGGCCTTGGTTTTCCCCAGTGCCCCTCAGTGTTGTCTCTACCTGCTGCTGTGCTTCATATTGCAAGCTCTCCGAGCCAGCTTTGTCTTTTTATTGAGGGCTTGCACAACAGCCGCTGAGGTACAGCCCCTCTGGAGCGGTCTGTTGCTGCAATAACTCAGGCCGCAAGGACTGAAATACACTCTTTGCCTGATTAAATCTGAATGGGGATTAGTAATGGAGGAGGAAAGGGCTGCAAGTTTAATTCATGAACGTTATCCTCTTTCCTTCCCTCACTCACTTGGCAGCAAAATGGACGCAGACTCTGCAGAGCAGCACTTCTATGAGAGAGGCACGCACCCCCAAGCTCCTCTGTGTGTTTATTCCAGCTGCAGACGGTGGAGATCAAGCTCCAGACCCAGCCCTGACGGGGCGAGAAGCCAGCTTCTGGAAATAGCTCGTCCCTCTGCAGCATGTTCAGATAGAACAGCCTGGGGATGGGTACCCTAAAAGTAGCCAGGTGCCCCCACCCAGCCACATACACCCAGACCAAGACAGCTGTGATCTCTTCCTGACCTGTGATCTCTTCCTTTCTCACACCGGAGAGCTTTGCTAAAAAAAGAGACGCTGTTTGTGCCCTTTTACCTCCACAGCATGGATATGGTGACTAAAGGACCCACTTAATGGCATAAACCGCATCAGCAAGTGGCATTTATCAGCACTAGGTAACATTTGGGATGTATTGTTTCCCTCTCTGAACTAAAATCAGCTTTGCCAGTGGGGCTTTTTTTTTTTTTTTACCCAGATCTAAGCATGAAAGACACAGAGGCAGGTCCTCCAGGCTGGAAATTGCTGCAGAGAGTCCCAAAACACTTCCCATACATTGCTCTCACCACCAGCATCGCTGCAGCATCCCCCACCAGCATAGCGCGAAGCCCATCGGTGAGAGGGCTTTGCTCAGCCCCCAGCCACGGCACCGGGGATCTGCATCCTGGCAGATGCTTCCCCTGGGATGGTGCTCAGAGCTGGAGTCCGGGGCTCCTGCCTCCCCCGTGGCTGTGACCTCGTTTGCTTGCGCACTCTCCTGCGCTGAGCCGGCGGGACTCATCCGGGGAGCCCCACGCAGGCAGCTGGCAGGGATTTCTGCGTCGTTTAATTCTCAATCCTCCCGAGAGCCTGAGGAGGGATTGAGTGCGTTCACCAAAATGAAGGGCAGGCATAGGGAGCAGAGCCGGACACTGGGAGCCGTAAGGGCCCAGTAAGAGCAGTTTGTTCCCAAACATCGCTTTGAATGGGAGAAGCTAAGACAGAAATAATGACAGGAGCGGGCATTTTTTCGAAAGGCAAACCAGCAGCACAGCCAGACCTGGCATCTCCCATCCTGCCTGCAAGAGGCACGCCAGAAACCTCAGGGAGGGTCTCAGCCCAGAGCAAGCAGAGGTGACAAGCTGTGATTTGGGACAGTTTCTGCTCTCTACTACCTGCTACCCACCAAGCACAGAGATGCCTATGCTGTGATCCAGAGTGTGTTGGCACATCTGAGCACTGAGAGCAGTTGTACGAGGTGGATGCTCAGACGGATTTTTTTCTGGATGCTGGCCGGCATGGTGGCAGTGCAGCATTGTGCTCGGGATGACCAGCCCTGCCTGAAAATGCTGGCAGCACCTCCTTTAGATCTGCCCCTCTGCTCCATGGGCTCCTTCCAACCTGGTTTCCTCTACAGATTCAAATGTAGGTGTACCTAAGATGCTCAGAGGGGAAGATTGACTGTTTAGTGAGGCATCTTCCTGCCAGAGTTTCCTACAGTATCTAGGAGCAACACCTACCCCCAAAAAATGGTTTTAAGTCAAAGGTGCAGTGCCTGAAAAGTGTGGTCCTGCAATAACAGGAAAGGCTACAGGTGCCCAGATTCCAGTCTCAGGTTAGTAAAGCTCAGGTTATGGAGACAACAAGGAAGTAAACAGGTCTGGCATAAGATTCAACTATAAACCCGAAGGCAGTGCTGGCTGGTGCAGACCTCTAACAAGGTCTGTCACATCAGCAGCATTCTCATGTGTCCCCGTTGCTGATGAAAAAACAGAAGATAGGAAAGGGTGCACATCAAGACGGAGCAAGTACAGCAACACAGGCACACACAGCAGATTTGGCTGTAGCCCCAAGCCTAAGCCAGGCACCATCAGGAAGATCTGCTGGATTTTCCCATGGCAGGAGCTTTGCAGCTCCTCTTGTTCTTGCAAAAACGCACCTGCAGAGCATGCATGGATGGATGGAGGGAACAAATGGGAGCCTGCCATGCCTCCTGATGGCTGTCTCATTGAATGTATCCACAGGGAGTATCAGGCACAAAACAGCCTCCAACCTGCAACAGGCAGAGGGAAACAGCAGGACACGGGGAAAAGTGAGACCTGATGCCAAAGAACCGGAGTCCCCACAGCATAATGACTTTGTAAAAACACCTCTCTCCATCCCTTTCCTGGAGGTTCATGGCCACATTACGGTGAGAAGCTTGTGAACACTTTTAATGCATCCTAACACCTCCACTTTGGGCTGGTTATCGCAGGCCCCAGGGTGTCCCTGCTCTCCACAAGAGCAAAGAAGAGCCCATTATTCCTCATTGCTGTGCTGTCTCATTTCTCTCACTCCTGTGTTGCTCCTTCTTGCTCAGAAAGGCCCTTAAAGAAGATCCCGGTAGCAAGCATGCACCTGGTGTGGCCTCATCCCAAGCCCTCTCCAGCCCAGGAGCTCCTGGAGTGGACCCCACCAGCATGTCCCTTTTCCCCAGATCCCCTTGTAGAGGGAAGGTGGAGCAGAGCCAGGACAGCCGAGGTGCCACCCATGGGTGTCCACAGGCAGGGCTGCCCCATGCTGTGGGGGGGCCTCACCACCACGCTTCTGAGCAGAGATTGCTGAGTGCCCAGGGACCCTCCTTCCTGCGGAGGGTGGGCGATGTGGGTGCGACCCCAGGGCTGCTGCCTGGCTGCCCTCAGAGCCCTCCTCGGGAGACACGTCAGAGCTGGTACAAGATGGGTGCTTGCCGGGGTCGTGCAGCGACCTGATGGGTGCCTGCTCGCAAGGGGACACACTCTGCAAGGCGTCCCACTGCTGGCAGGGGACACACTCTAATTTGTGCCACTGTGCACAGCTTGGCCAAAGGACCTGAGGCAACAGCCCTGCTGCTGCTCCCCGTGCCCAATGGGGCTACCTCCTGCAGCAGGGTTTGTCCCCCCTGTAACACTGACCCTCGGCAGGGGGAGGGCAGCAGCCTGCGGAGGACATGCACCCCAGGTCTGAGGGGGGACAGGGGACACCCTGCCTGGGCAGGGCAGAGCCCAGCTCCCCAGAAAAGGTGCCCGACAAGGCCCTGCTGAAAATAAGCTGGGCTGAGCTGCCACCTTGTGCCAACAGGCAGCATTCACTGACCGAGCCAGTCATGGGCAGGGATGCTCCTTAGCCCCAAATTTTCAGTGACCAACATGGGGATATACCATGGACATCAGTTTCCGGATGAATCCCACAGAGCTCAGCACCTTCCCAGCAGGGGGGGAAGGGTCTTTGCTGTCCCTCCCTGCAGCACAGCCCTGGAGCTGTCGTCACCCACAGCACGGGGTTCAAAAAGCCTGTATCCTGCAAAGCTCAGCCCTGCTGCCCAGCAGCCGTGTCCTCCGGGAAATGCCTGGGCGATGGAAGAGGAGATGCAGCACCTCAGGGTGCCGGGGATGCGTGGGGTGCAGCATCCCTGCGAGTGCTCCACCTTGCAGAACTCACGAGAAGGGCTCAGCCCCAATCATGGGCAGGGAGAAATGCCAAAATATAGGTGCAGGCAGGTACCCACAATAAGCGGGCAGCCTTGGACCCTGGGGCAGCCTACAGCGGTGGGGGGCACTTCTGGGTGGTCCCAGCCTCCGCCACCCTGCCAAGGTCATGCCAAGAGGACCTTCGCCTCCTGCTATCAGCCCTGGCTCGCACGCTTGGCATTGGCGAGGGCTGCCAGCATGGCCGGGAGGGAGGGCAGCAGCAAGGCTGAGACGTCACTGCCCCGCTCCGGGCAGCCCTGGCACGCACCAGCCCCGGCACAGCCCACACCGGCCGGCTGTTTGCAGCCAGTGCTATCTGGGTGGGTAAACAGGGTTTATCAGTTCCTCCCTTTTTTTTTTTACTTTTTTTTTTTTCCCCAAGGCAGCCACGAGGGAAAGGAAATATTTCTGCAGGGAAACTGCAGCAGGAGAAGCTGAGGCATGGGAAAACAAGGGAGGGACGCGTTTTCACATCCAACACTAGGACACAGTGTGTCTCTCCCTGGGGCTCACCCAGACCAGGGTCGCCCTCTTTGGAGCCCATCCCTCCTGCCATCCCGAACCCGCAGCCTGTCCCCCAACTCCCCAGCTGCAGGTCTGGGCAGAGGGACATTAAGTGAAGTCAAGTTGGCCGAGGCAATGGGTGACCCCAAGGGTCGAAGCGGCAGCAGGGGGAAGTTTGTGTGCCCAGCAGGGAGGGGCGAGCAGGGATTATTTCCCTGGTGCTGAGCAGGCACACACTGTCCCCAGGTGTTCCAGCACTGGGTATGGGGTGGCAGCCGGGGACATCCCCAGGCTGACCTCCTGCTCAGAGTAGGACGTAACCAACCCGACATCAGATCTGCTGTGGTTGTGCTGCAAACACACAGGCCTGGAGAACCCTCCCCTCGGTACCCACCTGGGACTGCGCAATCTCCCTTGCACAAACTCTTCCCGTCAGGCATCCTCAGCCCTCCAAGCTGCAACCTGCAGCCCTCGCCCCTCGTTACACCGTCTGCCAGCAGCTCCAGGATGGACCTCTCAAGTGCTGGCCACAGCCAAGACCCCTGTTTGGCTCTGGGAAGCCCCATGTGCAATTCAGACACAAAGCAGCAGTGAAGCGCAGTGGCTAAAGGGCTGAATTAATGACCTGCATCCAGCTGCATAGCCTGGAAGGTCCCCCCATGGTGGTCACAATGCAGCCCTCCTTTGCAAGGTGCTGGGGACAGCTGGTGGGAGGGATGCAATGCTGGAGCTGTGAGGGTCGTGCGGGGTTTAGGAGGGAGACAGCAGCCCAGGCTCACCCTACCACTGTGGCTTGTTAAAGCGATATCAGATCCATCTTTCGTCAGCAGTGTTGTCATCCCCCCACTTTTCCCAGCAGGGCTCTGAATCCCAGCAGACACCTCCAGTTTGAGAGGAGGCATCGGTGGGCAAAAGGGCTCAGTTTGGGCATGACAGTGAGTTTGTCTGAGTTGTGAATGCGAGCCCTGCTCTGAGCCATACAGAGAGGGATTCACACAGCGCCGGAGGGAACGATATCCCTACCCCTGAGAGCTGGAGGGCTTCTCCGGCAGGAAACTCTCTGAACCTGATTCTTATCTCTGATTTTACAGATGTTTCAGTCAAACAGGTAAACCAAACACGTTTATGGGAACAGGTTCCAGCAGGGAAAATGTCCTGCAGCACCAGCCCATGCTCCCCTGGGGACATCCCCTGGTCCTGGCATGGCAGCATGGGGCACTGTGGTGCATCCCCTCCGTACGACAGGCATGTGGGAAGAGAGGCAGGGTTTGGCCTCGCTCTCCTCCATTGCTAACATGGGGAGGATGACAAGTGTCAAAACCCTGGGAGGCAACTCTGCAGTAGCCGAGGTCCCTCTGCAGTGCGCAGAGGGCTGAGGCTATGAGAGACAGAAAAGCCAAAGCCCTTTTGCGTCAGCCTGACGAAGAGATGCCTGTGCGGCACGCCAATAAGAGGGGAAGCGTCACCCAACGCTCCTCTCGCACGCCTGCCCCTTGGGCTTTCTCCACCTCCTCTGCCAGCCGGGACGAGGCTGTGAGTCACCACGGGGCACCCAGTCCAGCCCTGCCACTGCTCCGCACCCCGCCGTCCTGGCTCGCCAAGGGCCGCCGAGCAACCTGACTGACAATTCCCACCAGCTTCCTCCGAGGGCCTTTGAAAATTCCCTGCAATCTCTACCTGGCAGTGCTCCAGGTCTTTCCGGGCTCGCTCCTGCATTCGGATCCTTTATTGCTCACCTACATGGACTTGGATCGGGCGTGCGTAGCCTGGGACAGCCTGCTGGTGTGGGCAGCGCGTGCGGGCGATGCCAGGGTGGCATCACCCCTATGGAGGTACATCTTGCCCCGTCGGCTTTGCGTGTACTTTCGGAAGGGGCGATGGCAACACCCGCCCACATCATCAAAACGAGCGTGTGCGTGGGGACGTCACCCTTCTGTGATGAAGACTATTAAATGAAATTAAAACTGCGGCAGGAGAGCCTTGCTGGTGTCAGCTCCCCAGCCTGCCGGAGCTCGGCACCCGGCCAGCCTCTCCGGCGGCAGCAGCCAGCCCGGCAAACNTGGAAGGATGTCCTTCCACCCCGCGCTGCCCAGGACACCTCATCTTCCTGGGGAAACACCCTCCTCCCGGCCCTCCCGGCAGGCGAGCCTCTGGAAGGTGGCCAGACATGGTGCAGAGCCCTGCCCTCTGCGTGTAAACCCTCCTGCTTGCCTTCACGGACCCTTGTGAAACCCTTTGCAGGTCCCCAGGGGTTTGCGGGCTGTGGGTGAAGCCCACTCCTGGCAAGCCCTGGGTGGGATGTCCCTCTGCGAGGCAGGGGTACAGCTCCTGCAGTAACTTTCCCCCCCGTCCCCATCCTTTCCAAGCCTCTGGAAGTCTTCCAGATGCTCTCTGGAACACCACCATCTTCTGCCTGCATTACTGTTCCCCACCAAATGGCCACGGCTGAGGCCCTGCCCTGTGCCCAGGAGGAGCGGGAGCACCCTCACCCCACCCATCCTGTAAAAAGGAGCTTTTACGTCCTGCTCCTTAATCCTGCTTCTGGAACGAGACCATGTTTTAAAAATCAGGGGAGGTTGCTAAGGGACAGTGTGTACGGCAAGGACATCACTCACAAACCCTCAGCACTCAAAAGCAGGAGGTAAATAACTTGGGATATTATTAATCCTTCGTTGCCCACACAATAAACAGAAATGTATTATTCTTGTCAAGGACAAAGGAGCCCATATTTCCCCGCAGCCGAGGAGCTGAAGCAGCAAATCTTTTGGATTGAGCTCCACGGTGGGTTCAGCTGTGATTGAAGTTGTTCCAGTTCAGTTCCCGTTCAGGCCAATAATGCTTCATTAACCATTTGTTAACCCTGAACTCATTTAGGCCAGTTTAAGCTGGAAAACGCAGCCCATACAAGCAGCCATGCGATGGGGGCCGAGCTGTTTTCAGACCATCTCTGGTTTCCACAGCCTCTGCTCCCATCCCAGTTGGACACCGGAGCCTGTCTCCATCTCGGCAGAGCTGACACACAGGGCCAAAGGGCAGAAAAGCTAAATATTGCCCTGGGAGCATGTAGGAAACCCATGCTGCAAGGGACGAGCAGGGGCACAGAGGATCAGAGCCTCCCAAGCTCTTCCTGAAACCGGCACCTGCAGCCACGTGGCTCGAGGCAGCAGCTCCCAAACCAGCAGGAGCACCGGAGCATCACATGTTCCCCTCATCACCCTCGGAAATTAATACGGTCCACGTAATAAATACTCTTTAACAGGCCACAACCTGATTCCACCCAGATTAACAAGAAATCTCCTACAACAACAGGCTGAGGCCCCAGGAGGACGTGAGGTCCTGTGTCGGCAGCAACTCCATGCCCATGTAGCAGTGCCTCCGAGCCACGCAGAAAACCATGTGGAGGGCAGGGATGTGAGATGACCGTCTGTCCTGCTCCCCCCTGCCCACGGCTATTCCTGGAGAGCACCCGGTGTGGCTTTGTCCATGATGGAACCTCCAAAAACAGCATCCCCGGGCCGGCAGCAAGGCCAGGGGGGCACTGGGGCTGGCAGCTGGAGCACTGTACGCTCCGAAGGCGAGATCTGGGTTATATTTATCACTTGACAGTATCAGTCCCGGCTATTTTTAGAGCAGTGTTGCAGCTGCGGCGAGGTGAGTCGGCTGGGGGGCTGTTTTTCATAGAATCACAAAATGGTTTGGGTTGGAAGGGACCTTAAAGATCATCTCATTCCACCCCCCTGCCCTGGGCAGGGACACCTCCCACCAGACCAGGCTGCTCCAAGCCCCATCCAGCCTGGCCTTGAACACCTCCAGGGATGGGACATCCACAGCTTCTCTGGGCAACCTGGGCCAGTGCCTCACCACCTTCATAGTGAAAAATTTCTTCCAAAAATCTGACGTAAATCTACCCTCTTTCAGTTTAAAACTAATACTGCTTGTCCTATCGCTACACTCTCTCATAAGGAATCCCTCCCCATCTTTCCTATAGGCTCCTTTAGGCACTGGAAGGGGCTACAAGGTCTCCCTGGAGCCTTCTCTTCTCCAGGCTGAACAACCCCAGCTCTCTCAGCCTGTCCTCACAGCAGAGGTGCTCCAGCCCTTGGATCATCTTTGCAGCCCTCCTCTGGACCTGTTCCAGCAGGTCCATGTCCTTATGTTGGGGGCTCCAAAAGCTGGATGCAGTGCTCCAGGTGGGGTTTGAGGAGCGGAGGGGCAGAACCACCTCCCTCGCCCTGCTGGCCACGCTGCTTGTGATGCAGCCCAGGATGCGGTTGGCTTTTTTTCACATGGAATCACAGGCTCGCAGGGGCAGGAAGGGCCCTCTGGAGACCACCCAGTCCAACCCCCCTGCCAGAGCAGGGACACCTTAGAGCAGGTTGCACAGGAACGCGTCCAGGTGGGTTTGGGATGTCTCCAGAGACGGAGACTCCACCACCTCCCTGNNNNACTCCACCACCTCCCTGGGCAGCCTGTGCCAGGGCTCTGCCACCCTCAAGGGAAAGAAGTTCCTCCTCATGTTTAGGTGGAAATTCCTGTGCCCGTGGCCGGCTCAGGTGGAGCAGCCTGTCCAGCAGCACCCCCGAGCCCCTCTCCCCAGGCCCGCTCCCTGCCCAGCCTCTGTGCCTGCCATTGCCCCGACCCGGGCGCGGGACCTTGCCCTCGGCCTCGTTTTTTACCGAGTTTCGCCTCAACTCTGCCGAAGTCACGGCACCCCCGAAGAGCCGGCGGGTGGGCC
>VXBO01002231.1:72887-95324 GCA_013400135.1 Rhinoptilus africanus | reverse complement strand
CACCTGAACGTGACCCCTCCCGTGGCGTGTACCAGGGGCAGCAGCTTGTCTCTGGGGCTGCCAGCCTTCATTTAGCTTTTTAAGGAAGGAGGTGGAGTTTGCTGCTGCTGCTGTTGGAAAGCGCACGGTAGAGGAATGCTGTGCTGTGTTTTAGGGTATTCTAAAATCCGCTTCAGCTCGGTGCCTTTTTAAAAAGCATCACACGAGCAAAGAGCTCCTTACGGCCCTGTCCCCCTCTGCCTGAATCGCCTCCGTTACTCTTGGCAACGATGGCCAGCTGTGACCTTGTGGGAGGTGTTGAACCCTGACGCAAAGGCGAGTCTCGGCAAACTTGGTAACGCATGCAGAGGGTGAACGAGGCCCGGCGGGTGAAACAGCAGAAAACTCCCCATGTGATAGGTGATACTAGAGTTACTTTCGGATGGGCTCTGCTTTAGAAAGAGGCTGAGGACCGGGAGAGTTAAGTCATCCTGTAAAGCCTCGTCACCGCCTTATTTTACAGCAGCAATTCACATGGTGCGGGTCTTGGCGTGAGTGAGCAGCAGGGCCCCGGAAGGGACTACATGTCCCAGCATGCAGCTCCCGTTCGGGCATGGCAGCGGGCTGGGCTCCGCAGCCTCCTGGCAGCTCTGCCTGGGCTGGAGCGGGGTGGGCAGCGGGGCTGGACAGACCTTGGGTCAGTGGGACACGGCTGCCGCGGTGTCTCTTGCAGAGGAGGCAGCACCAGCCGTCGCTTCATCTGCAGCGGCTGCTCCCCGCAGTGTTTTCCCAGGCTCCTGCTGGCTCTCGCGGGGCCTCAACACCTCTCTCCCCGTGGACCTTGGGGTGGCCAGCGTGTGTGGGGACAGCGGAGCCCTTCTGTCACCCCAGACATAGAGCTGCGGTCCCTGGGGAGCTGGGCTTGCAGAGCTCCAGCCTGCGAGTGGCGCAGCGCTGGGGCCGTCTCAGCTCTGCCACTCGCCTTGTTTCTGTTCCCCCTGTGAGCAGTTCCTTACCCAGCACCAGAAGGAAGCTGGAGGGGTCACCCTGTGCTGATGCTGGGCACCCCGCTTTTGGGGGCACAGCTCGCTGAGGGGCTCCCCAACTCCGTCGCCTCTGCAGCAAGCTGGGCAGAGCAGCTCTCCACGCCCTCTTCTTTGCGTCTGCCCTCTCCGCAGAAATGGAGTTCAGGGAATAACATATCACTTTAATTTTGCTGGTAGGGTGGCTCTTTCACTCCTGGCGGTTTCCTCCAAGGCAGGTGAGGCACCCAGATCATACATCCTCCCTCTGCTGGGATGCTGAGCTTTCCCAGCCCCCGTTCCCTTGGCAGCTTCAGGTCTTCTGCAGAGCAGGAGGAGGAAAGGAAGTTCCCTCCCTGGGTTCAAGAGACTTCTGAGAGCAGGGAAGCACATCTGTGCTGCTGGTTTTCCTCCTTGCTATCTGCTACCAGCTGCGTGTCCTGGCATGTGTCTGCACGGACGTGCTGAGTAGCGGAGGGCAGAGACACCCTGACCTTACCCACTGCTTCTGGGTCTGAGGGTGGTTCAAGGGGGATAGTTACTGCTCTGGCTCTTTAAAATCAACGGCTCTGGTCTCTTGCTGAGGCCTTTACCTGCCCTTGCGGCTCTGGGCCTGCCCACGCTTGTCCCCTTCTAGATTTGGTCGGCACCATCCTGTGCTGTGTGGAAACGCACAGCACGCAGGGCCCAGGATGGTTCCTGGATGCAGAAGAAGAAAACATGTCGTTCGTAGGTATGCGATCACAGATGTTAAAGGAAAAAGTGAAGTGGTATTGGTTAGAAAAGTAGTGTCTTCAGAGTGCTGCCAGTGTACCTGTAGTCAAATTATCAGAGGCCTCCATGGCTGGAGGAATTACTGAGTCAGGTTTGAAGCAGGACAGATGTGAAGGGCAACACGGGAGAAATCAGGAAGGGAGCCATTTGTACGTTAACAGATGGTTTGTGGAGGGTGTCGTCGTGGGTTACTTGGCAGTGAGAGTCCTCCTTGGGAGGGTTTTGCTGGATGGCTCTCCACCGCGCGTCACGCCCGGGGACCCCCTTCCTCCAGCAGGTTGTGTGGGTCCCTGCGACCTGGTCGCGCCATCGCATGTGTCTGATCTTTCTGTCTGCAGTGCCTGGCAGATCCTATTTTCCGACCAGCTCTCTTCCTTTGTTTATGCATTTTGCTTCTGCTCATGAGCCAGTGAGCCCAGTGAATATAACCTCTAAAGAACTTGGTCTCACAAAGTTTGAGGTTTGCTTCAAAAACTTTTTTTTTTTTTTTTTTTACTGGGAAGTGTCCTTGCAAATATCTCGTCCTCCCTCTGCCTTTGCTCCTCTCTTTTGTGAATGCCCAGCTGACAATTAACATGTTTTCCCCCTGTTTCTGTCAGTGTCCTCAGCTGGTTGTGAAACTTGAATGAAGAGCAGCTGAGCTCTCATGCTCTGCATTTCAGAGAGCTTTTCCAGGACTGGCCAGTGGTTTGCAGTCATACTCGCCTGTGTTGTGGCCTGGACAACCCCCCAGCTAAGCAGCATGATGGCAGAACAATACTTGGATGGGAAACCTTCAAAGGAGTCCTGTGTACTGCAGAAAGTGCAGCTAGCAATTCAGCTGGAAGTGCTTTTTAGTAACGAATCCATGTCCTGGGCCAGGGCTGATGTCAACCCTGTGATTCTTCCTGTTTGAAGTGAACAAAGATGCGAAGCCCTTTATGCAAGAGCTGAGGTGATAATCCAGATCTCCTGGCCTCAGACTGTTTGGGGTAGTTGCGTTCTTCCTGGGGAGCGTTTCCAACCCGTCCCTGTCAGCTGCATCGCCGTTGCTTCCTGTGCTGCAGCAGTATGTGGGTGGCAGCACTTCAGCTGTGTCCAAAGCAATTCTTGTCACTGCTCAGGCTTAGAGCCTTTCGAGCCTTCTCTGAAAGACAGTGTGGTAGAGCAGGGAACTGATGGAGGGTTTTAAGTATATGGATGTTTACGTATACACATTACGCTTACTGAGGCTTGTTCTGCTTCTCAGCTCTCCAAAAACATAGCCCTGGTGACTAGCTGGTACATCTTCCAGGCAGGACTCTCCTGGGATGCTGGTGCAGGTTTACCTGCTAGCTGTGGAGGCACAGGTGACATTAAGCACAAACTCCCTGTCTGCCTTCCTGGCTGCTTTAAGGCCTGATACACCATAAGCTGGTGTGGGGGTGCCTCCCCACATCACCCTTTAAAGGCTGTGCTCCTGGGGCACTGGCAGCATGGCTGCCCGCGGTGCCCCGCTCGCTGCCGCCGCGGCTCTGGTTGTACCACAGGGTGGTAGCCCCCATGCGGGAGGACAAGCTGGGGAGCGGGGACAGACCCTACACAGCATTTGCACATCATGCCTGCGGCCAGGGGAACATCAGACCTGTTTTGGGGGAGGCTGATGTTGTCCTGGTTTTCAGGACCTGCTGGGCATGAGGACCTAGCCCCCACACAGCGCGATCTCCTGTAGTCTGTAATTACAGCACTGGGAGCCCGGGGAGGAGTCTTAAACAACGTCTTTGTGATGGTGTTGGCAGGCCTCTCGGAGATTTCTATTAAGCAGTTGTCATTTTCCCCCCTTCCCTGTAGCCTGGGAAACGCTGGAGTGTTGGATTTGGCTTGGTCTGTTTGGGTTGCTGGGAGCAGTGTCTCCCCGTGGCGGGGTTTGGCCTTCCTTCCCCTGGCTCCGCGTCCCCACCGGGTGGTTTAGTGGGTGGCCTGGGGGGACCGCAGCCAGAGCCTGTTCTTGCGGATGAACCATGTGCCAGTGCACCCACTCGAGTACCGGCAAAGCCTGTGTGGTGGAGCAACGTACAGCTGCGCGGGTGGAGGAGAACAAAGCCACGGACACAGAAAGGAATTGACTTCCCACTGAAATCTGTGGGAGGGAGGTGGTGGGAGCGACCTTATCAGCCCTTTCTGGGGAACCAACCGTGCACCCACTCGCAGGGAAATGGGGTGATAACTGGAGCCCCAGGAGGGAGTCAGGGCTGTAGCTGGAGGGGCAGCCTGGGCACTGGTAAAACATATGGCAGGATCTTCGAGGTGCTGGGGTGCTCGGGGTCTCTCGTTTCTGTGCAGAGGCCACAAACTCACTTGGCTTGGACAAGCAATTACTGCCTGACTCATGTTTGGAAGGTGTTCTTGCACACGTAGAGTATTTGCCAGCTGAGATGAATGTGTGTGTGTGTACTTGTCTTTCTAGGTGACCCAAGACAGAACAAGCAACCCAAAGTCCAGTCTGCGGGTGCTGACAGCTTCCTTTCCTGTCTGCTTCAGCCCTACACCAAGGTTAGCACTCGTTAAATCATCACCGGTTTCTCTTCCTTCACCAGGGCTGTAGGAAGAAGCCGGGGAAGGCTGTGCTCTCCTCCCCTCAGCCTGTAGGCACTGATCTGTAGAGCAGGTTGTCACCCAGGTGAGGTGCTCCCACATCTCGGGCTTGCTGGGTGCTCCTGCCTCCCACCTTGCCGGCGGTGTGGCGAAGGGAGCCTGGAGGTGTGCAACCAGGGCTGTTAAGACCGTTGGACACTGCACACAGTTGTCGGGAGCTCAAGGGCAGTGTCTTTTAAGGCCTTGGGAACTTGTAGTCTGTGGTGCTTGCTGCGCTCGTCCTTCTGCGTGCCAGCAGTGTTGAATGGCAGTATTTCCCAGCTGCTCATCTCTGCTGCTCTCTGTCCTTCACCTGAGCAAACAGAGCTGAGACTTCACCCAGAGCCCGTGGCAGACATGATCCTGCTTTCTGTCAGAAACAGTTGAGCTCTGCCTGCGTTCTCCCAGGATTCTGTAGCTCGAGGATGCCCTTGGGCATGGTGTATGAGACTTAGAGTGATAGCTATGTGTTTTGGGAGGACTGGTAGTCTTTGTATTGCCACTGTCAAGAAATGTAAAGGTCAGGCCCTTGCTGCTCTGAGGTAACCTGTGGGATGAGATGGTTGTGGGCTTCCCACCCCATCTCTGTGTCTGGATGCTTGTATGCCTGCCTGGGATCCAGCAGTGCCTGCCCCTCTTGCCGGGAAGGGAGCCCTCATCAGCACTGTGCCTCTGGGAGGGGGACAGGCCAAGCCATTCTCTCACTCCAGAGCTCAGGTGTGATTTGGCCAGAAGAGGTTACATGGGGAAGCCATTACATGGTCGCCCAGGCTGTGTGGCTCTTCCTCTGAAGTGTCTGCCAGGGAAGTTTGGGGCCAGTCCAGAGGCAGTTGGAGACTGGGCCATCTCATGCTGAAGTGGTACCCACCGTGAGTGAGGCAGGGGTAGATTCACTGGGAAGTTTAAAGGATAGAAGGAAGAAGTCCTTCGCTCACGTCAATGCTGTGTGCTGCGGGCTCCCAGTAACACAATGCAGTGGCAGCAGAGTAGACCCTTTATCCAGCTGAGTTGTAACAATCACTAATACCTGCTTGTTTTGGTTTGAAAAACCCATAACAATTTATTGCCTTTTAGACAATCATTCTACCACCCGATGACCCCTCCCCACCCAGGAAGGGGAACCAGGGAAAATAAGGAAACACAAGGGTTGAAATATAAATAGATTTAATAGGATAAGACTAATTAACAATAATAATAAAGAACCAGTATTGATCCCAATACTAATATAAGATATACAAGAATTATTCTCAGCTAGTTCTATCGGCAGGAAGCTGTGCACCCCTCACAGTGACAGCAAATGTCGGACACTGCGAGAGCTGTGGCTTCACGGGGAAGAGAAGGGCTCAGGGGTCCGGCACTGGGGCCAGAAGTTCTCTGGACCATTGCCATCAAGGGAGAGAGAAACTATGCAGCAAACTTTCTAGTTTATGTTGAACATGATGTTCATGGTATCAGATAATCCTGCTGGCTGGCTTGGGTCAAGTGCCCAGGCCTCCTCCTCATCCCTGCACCTGGCGAGGCTCGAAAACACCGAGACCTTGAATCCCACATAGCCTAGCTGGCTATCAAGTAAATATTTTCATGAACTGAGACACTAGAGTCTTGTGAAAGTGCAGTTTTCCCAAGCGTTAAAGAGGACTGAGTCCACTGTTGCTGAAAGCAGGACACTGCTCCATGCTGGGATCTTGTCTCTCTTAGTGATGGAAAAGAGGCACTTTATGTGGCTACAACCAGAGAACAAGCTTGCCCTTGCTTCTGCTGGAGCTCTTTGCAGTTCCCAGTTGACCAAACTCACAGCATCCTCTCAGGGCTCCCCTGCCTTTTGACAAGAGGCATTTTAACCCAAGGATCACGGTGTCGAATCCACTAGTTCCCCTCCACCTCCTCTTGCTGACTTGATACCTCCAGGGACAGCAAAACTGCGATATATGTGTAATCCCACAGCAGCTTCTCCCATTACTTGGTCATATCATGAACCTCTTCTCTCTGGTTTAGATGCCACCCAAACCAAGTGACATCGGTTACCTTGTATTTGGGCTGAATTAACCATGTTAGTCCAGTTTAGTGCAGCTGGCATCAATGTGGAAGCCAGTACAACTTGCAGACCCTCAGACAGACTTGTTGGGAGTGCTTTGCTGGCAAACTCAAAAGACTGTGCCAAGTGGAGCTTATATCTTCAACAGAAAGTGGTCAGCGTAATGTCCTCCAGCATGCTCTTAGCATGTGTGGCCTGCCTTTGCCCCTTGGTATTACCAGCTGATCTAGGAGAAGATCTTCTTTCCATTGGAAAACCCAAGAAATTGCTGACCTTCCCCTTGAGAGATGGGGCCCTGAGTTCCTTGTGAGTATTGGCACTGGAGTTATGCGAGGAATCCCCTCTTTGCTCTACCATCTCTGTTGCAATTAGGCCGGGCATTTGAAGATCCTGTTCATGGGAGTGCTGGGACAGCTGGATCCTTGTTTGGTTCTCACTGCTCCCAAGAATGGAGCAGAGGATCATCTGCTGGGGCTAATTTTAGGTCTCTGAATATTGCCAGTGTCCCTCCGAGCCCCTATTTGTGTGTCATCCTGTGGCTCCCTGCTAAGAGCCATGTGAGAATCCTGTATCCTTGTGTGCAAAGGTTTTGCTGGGGCACAGCGTCCCAGGGATTAGGAAGAACTTTGAATTCCACGCTTACCTAAAGCATCTAAGCCATATCAGATGTGTGCGTGACCCCTTTTTTTAGCCCTAGCACCAAGCACCCTTTGGACCTTGCTTTGTGGGTGACCATCGTTGCGCGGTGGCAAGCAGGCTGCCGCTTCCCAGCCTTTCCCTGCCAAAAATGCACCCTCCCTCCTGTTTGCGGGAGTCGGTCCCCGTTGTCTCGGGTGGGTGCATGCGGTGCAGAAGACAGTCTCCACAAAGCCTCTGGATGTGGAAATACTCCAAAGCCCACAGTGGAGTGGGAGGAGAGCCCAGCTCTGTCCCTCTCTGTATGGCTGGGTGCCTGCTTGGCGTCTGCCACTGCCATCCCCAAGCTCAGCACAGGGTGAGGCCTCTTGGCCTCTCCCTTTTTTGTACACCCAAGCCTTTTGGCCTCTCTGCACTTTTTGGTTTCCCCTTGCTCAGGTGATTTTTTTTTTTTCCTTCATCAGCGCTGAGCTTAGCGCTGAGCTTTGCTCAGTTTCATGTTGAGGCAAGACGTGTCTCTGCAGTTTTGGCCCATCTTTATTTTTAGCCAGGGTTAGACATGGTTGATGGTATCAAAAGGAAGTTGCACCGTCTCCTGAGCTCCATGACTCATCCTGGATCAGGACCGAGGTTTCGTTAGCTTCTGCTATAACCCTCAAGTGATGTAACCAGTTGTGGTGGGTCTTACTGGATCTGGGGAAGGGCAGAGTGCAGAGGGAAGCAGAGCTTTTAGAAGTTGTTTTTCATCCATTCTATTAAAATGTTAAATTCATTTATTGAAAGACCTTGGCAGGTATCGCACCTGAGCATGGTTCAGCAGTATCCTTTATCTTCTCCTTGCATGTTGTGCCCCTGTGGGAGAGGTGATGGGGAGAGAAGCTCTGCTTACACGCTGGGTTGGGTAACTGTTTAGTGGCACATAGCAACGACAGACAACAGTTTTTAGGACAGGAAACAAAGCAGGATCCTGTCTCCGGTTCAAGCCACAGCAAGGTTCGGTGCAGCAGGACAGAATTGCCTGAAGTGGAAATGGGCTGGGACTGGAGAGCAGACACTTGGGAGATGCCTGCCAGCCTGCAGCAGGAAGAGTCTGGGACCTCCATTTCCATCAAACCTGGTGCTTCCACAAGGTATAAAGAGCTCATTGGGCTTCCTGATGTGCAGGCAGCCAGTTGTGCTGGTCGGGGCAGGGGCTGCGTGTCACTGCCTTGGGACAGGAAGAGACGTTGAAGCATCCGTGCTGGCCACAGCACGACCGGGGGTGCAGCTGGAGAGCCCTCTCTGCACCCCAGGTCTGGCTGCCCAGCTCTCCTGTGTCACATCTCAGGACTGGGCACAGTTGGGTGTGATGTACCCGGGTCCGGACAATGCATCTTGCCCATGAAGCGGGTGGGGATGACGGCTGTTTGGGGTGGGCTTCTACCTCTGCCCCTCTTTCCTTCCTCGGGGTGACGAACAGCCCTTTTAAGACCATGTTGAGGTTTTTGGATGTTGTGCAGCGTGTTTTNGGGAAGGGACTTGTGCCTGGACACACTGGGGGGGGACATGGGGCGGCGGGGAGGGGACAGCAAGGCTTGGGGGAGCCGAGACAAAGGAGGGAGGCAGGGGGACATGCTTGGGGGGATTGCTATGGCAACTCGCCGCTGACAGCATCTCCCGCGCTGTGCTTTCTGCAGCACAAGGTGGAGGAGCAGCCGGGGCAGACGTGCAGCCTGCTGCAGCCCTCCATGCACTCCTGTCCCAGCCACGCCATGGGCTCGGCCGCGCTGGGCTCCTGCGTGATAATCTAGCATCTGCAGCCATTCTCCTCGGGCAGCAGCCTCGGGGTGGGTGGCCACGGGTGTTTTGTCCAGCTTCTTCCCTCTTTCACCCCTGTCGGGAATGGGCAGGCGGCTCCTCTTTGCAGACCTGTTGTGTTTGAAGCCTTGAGTTGCAGAGCAGGCCCAGCCAGAAAGAAACCAGTCTCCTGAGCCCTCTCACTGTACCACAGAGGAAAGCAAGTCATTCTGCTGCCCTTGCTTATCCTCGGTTAATCAATGTCAGTGGCTCCAGCCATTCCTGCATCTTCCCAGGATGCCTGGCCCTATGCTATGCTGTCCACCTCGCACAGCCAGTTTGCCTTGCTCCAGGGTATCTGTACTCTGATGGAGAGCAGACGCTCTAGTGAGCCCTCTGATATGGTCCGAGACCATCCTCTGGGGCAGGTAAAGGAGAGGTTAAACGTTTCTGAAGCTGCCTTTGGGCAAACCCCTCGCCAGATGCTGGTAGAGAGCTGGCTCATCTTGCTGAAGGAAGCAGGGAACATCATGCTGCTTGCTGTGCAGAGAGAACAGGTCAGGAAACCATCTCCAGCCTGGCCATAATGTGAGCGTGACTGAGACCTGACCTGTCATCCATGATGTGCCTAAAGTCCTGGATGCGAGCCAGGGGGAAGGGACCGGCTGGCAGCAAGCACAGCTCGCCCGTCTCAACATGAGTGGCTGCGTGAGCTGCAAACCTCTCTCATTACACCTCTCAAAGGTCAGTGCTCGCAGGGAGCTCCAACGCCCTGCCTGCAGCTCTGTGCCCAGCCCAGAACGAGAGGGGCAGGAGCCTGTCCCACCACCTTCGGAGGATGCTCTGAGGTCAGATGTGTGGGGTTGTCGTGGGGTGGCACACACTGCTGTAGTGCCTGTGGCCAGGGTTTCTCTGGGACTAGGCAGAACCAGAGGGGAAAGGATGCTTGTGCATGAGCTGCCCAAATGGCCCTGTGCTCACAACTGTTGTGGTCCTTCCCTGAGCTATGACCACTCCATCCAGCTCCAAACCAGGGTAACAAGTCTCAGAAATTCCCCTGACAACCATTTTACCATTTCCAATCTGCTACCCTGTCCATCTCTGATTTAGGGTGAGTATACGATCTATGCAGACTGCCCAGTGCTGTGCAGTGCTACAGTTCCACTCATCTTAAAACTCCCAAATGTTTGTAAAATGTCCCCTGGACTCCAGAGCCTAGTGTTCCCAAGGGAGAGCAAACAAGGGGGTGGAAGCTGGAGCGTGGAGCCTCTGGGAAAGCTGCCTGCGGCAGACAGCAGTGTGCTTCCCCCCTCCTGCTTCTGACAGGTTCCTTCCCTTTTCAGAGGGGAACGGCTTGCTCTGTGCTGGCAGCTGGAGCTTCCTTCCCACAGAGGAAGGCGGGACACTGGCACCTCTCACTGAAGGCAGTTTCAGGTCAGCAGCTCAAAGACTGCTATTCGGCTATTCGTGTATGTGACCTTCAGCACTTGGTGCGAGAATTGGAGTTACAATATATTATGGGCGCAGATGATGGCGGAGCATGGTCAGAATCCATCGAGCCAGACCGTAGTTCCCTCTCGCAGCCTGTTGTTCGAGATCTTTGCTCCAGACTGAGGCCCCAGGGTGTGCTGTGAAGTACCATGGAGTGGATGCAGAGCCCGGCAGTTAAGGCTCTGGGTTATGTGCGTGCGTTGGGGTGCGAGTTGCCTGTTTCTAGGACAGAGGATGTTTCCTCTTTTGCCGTTTGTGCAGCGCCTCCCTTGTCGACATCCTTGCCCAAGACTCCTGGGCACTATGACCTGATGACTTAAAACCGTGCCATCTTTGAAGTGCTGCTCCCTCTCTTTGTCTTGCCTGTTCATACTGTGCATTTTTAAGCACAGCGCAAAGGATCAGAAAAGCCCAAAGGCTGTGGGGTCACATACTCTGCTCCTGATTTGGGGAGGAGTTAAGGCAGGCAGCGCTGGAATAAGCATTTAGGGGGAGGCAGCCAAGAGAGATTTCCTCCTGGCTGAGCTGCGGCGCTGAAGTTCGGAAAGTACTTGTGTGGGTTACGTGCTGCTGCCCTTTGCTGCTGCCCTCGCCTTAGGCAAGTCCAGAACATGCGTGCCTGCTACTAGTCAGATGGGGACACCATCCTAAGCACTGTCACTCTAAAAAAAATGGCCAGTGTCCTTTTGGACATCAGGAGCAACCTCAATGCTGCTGCTGCGGAAAGAGCGCTGGGCATTTCAGCAGAGCGATATGATGGATCGTTGGGACCGAGAGGAAACTTTGGCTCGGTGAGTGTTTCTACCTGCATTCCCTAAATTGTGAGAAGATAGTTGAGCCCAGAAGGGCTGTGTAGATTGCCCTGTCTGGAAGATGCATAAAGAATAGCTTGGAAGAGCCAACTCTTTGCTCCATTCAGACCTGAGGAAAACGCCCGGGCTCTGTGCACCGTGGGTTTCTTACTGCCAGCCAGCCGTGCTGTAGCTGTGCGGAGAGAGCATAGCATCGACAGGTTAGCACAGTCGCTCCAGGCCTTTCTATACCAGTGTTTGCATTACTGATGAGATTAGCATAGCTGTGCCAGTGGTGGACAAAGAGGGTAATTCTCAAGGTCCTCTCTGCTGTGACTGCCAGAAAAATAAAGCAGTTATGGCATCAAGTAGCAGGGCTGAGCTCTGCTTTCAATTCGTCTTCTAGGAGCAGTAGCAGCTAAAAATATGAGCAGTTTTGGGGGAACTAAAATATTCTCAGACTTTTTGTCTGGGGCTGGTCTGCCAACCTCTCCCTTGGGCTGACAGTCTGGGATCTTAAGGTATTTGCGATGATCTGACCTCGCCATGTGATAAATCTGGGTAGAGAGGGCACAAAAATCAGTGGCACCCTCAAAGTGCTCCTCTTGCTGCTGTGCCTGTTCCCTGTAACCAAAGGGCTGTTTCATGGCTTGGATTTGTTGAGGAAACAGACTTATAGCTCCTGTCTTTCTCCTGTGCAGCTATCTCCCTGGCAGCTCAGTAGGAATGATTTATTATAGATTATGGCTCTGTTTAATTCTGTTTCCCTACAATATCATACTGTCAGAGTAACTGAGCAGAACGCGGTGGTGTTTCCGGAGGAAGGCTGCTATCAGAGGCCACCGCTGTAACAGAGGCTGGAAGCAAGGAGGGACAGTTTGCCAGGAAATGCCTGTGTTCAATTGCTGGTCGCTTTTTGGGAAGGAAAAGGCATCTCACCCTTGAAGCTTCCTCACTGCTCCACTCCAAACGCCGCTGATGGAGCTGCAGTCCTGTAAGCAGTAGTGAGAATGCTGCCCTCCAGAGCCTGGGAAAGGTCTGACCAAAGTGGTGGTCTGGAAAGAAAAGTCATATTATCCTTAGGTGAACCTCCAAGATGGGTTTTTGGAGTTTTTCCTTGGTTTTGGGGGTTAGGGTTTTTTTTGGCGGTGGTTTGGTTTGGGCTTTTTTTGCTAGCAAAAAGGAAAGGTATTGCTTGTTCAAATCCTTGTAAGGAAAGAGCAGGGAATTTCCTTTGGAGTGAGCCTGGCTGAAACTCGGTATGTCTCACATGTGTGTTAACAGAGAAATGAAAAGATTGGGCCATAAAGTGATAGGGGATAATGAGCTTAATCTACTATTATGTTGTCCTGGGAGATAGAGCTGGGGCAAGGGTATTGGCAATAACGTTATGCTTTGCATGACAACAGCAGCAAATACCACCTGAACACACTTCCCCAGGGAGGGGTGAAAGGGTCTGCTTTCAGAGAGACCCCAGGAAGGTAGAATGAAGCAACCAAGGGACACGGGCCTGGGGAAAGATGCCAGCAGGTCTGCAGATGAGCGGTGCGTAATAGCTGTGCGTTTTAGGCAGCTTGAGCTCTGCTTTCCCATTCATGGGATGAACTGGACAACGCTGGGCTCTTAACCTCGTTGCGAGCTTGAGAAATGCAGTAAAGAAACCATAACTTTAATAACATTAGTGAAGTGCCTGACCTGGAGCTTGAATGGGCAAATCTTAATCTTTAGCTTCTCTGCTTACAAGGTAGATAGATGGGTGGTGATTTGCTACTGCACCTGACATAGGGATTTTAAAGGATGCTGGTGTGGGTCAACAGTGCTGCGGACCTGGTCCTGGAGAGCTTAATTGGTGAGCAGGCCCTCAAAAGGGTTTTTGAAGGTGTGTGGTGAACACAGAGAGGCTAGGTGAGTACCTGGAAGTGTATCAGCTTCTGGAGTTGGACCAGAGAATCCAAATCTTTAAAAGATTCTCTGTGTTTGAGTAGGTAAAGAATGCAACAACTCACTCTCAAGGAAGTGTCCAGTCTCCTACCAGCCTTTTGTGAGCCAGGGTGTTCTTCTGGTTTATAATGCTCTATCTGCATCTTTTTCTTTTTATATTATTTTCTTTTTTTCCCTTTGTGGCATTACCTTTCTTTTCTGGGCCATGCTAATTAATGTGCATGTACTGCAGAGCCCTGCATGTCCCCGTCCCCTCTGGTGCCAGGGAGCGTGTGGGTCAGCCTGCGGGGCCAGCATTAGCCCAGCAGAGCTGGGTGCAGTCCATATGGCCAGCAGCAGAGTGGGGCCAGCTTCTGCTTCAAGAGAGATGGGAACAGAGGAGGGTTGTAGTTTGGATAGCTGCTTAGTGCAGGTACCCACATCTCTCCCCATCGCTGGGGTTTTCAGAGGAGCGGGTACCACCCTTGCCCTATACCCCAGGCTGTGCCCAGTGCTGGGACTGCCCACCAGCTCCCCTTCCCCCGGGCAGGGACAGCACGCCGTGACTCAGTTTCCCTGTGGCCTGGAGAGCAGGGAGGGGTGTAACGGGACCGGAAAGGGGCAGAGGGGAAGTGACAGCAGCTGGTAGGAAATGGCATTTTGGGGTGCTGCGAGGTGGCCCTACCCCATCCTGTCTGCAGAGGTGGTGTTTTGGGGTGCAGCAGTGCAAGCCTGCTCTGTCTAGTGCTAGTGTTTCGGGGTGTTCCATCACAGCTGCAGAGCTGACATTTTTGGGTGCCACAAGGCAGCCCATGCTTTATACTGTCTTCTTCTGTGCCAGGGATCATGCCAGGGCGTGGAGGGCTGGCTGCACCTTCCATCCCCTCTACGTTCCCATATGCAGGACATCCATATGTTTACTGATAGTCCCATGGCATGGCTTCCTCCAACATGTGATTTGTGGGCTGCTGCTCGGGATGTGGGTCTGGGCTTGTCTCAGACAAGGCAGGGATTGGGAGTGCTGTCTCTGCGCTCTCACCTGCCTGCAGGCTGCAGGGGTAACAGCGTGGCATCCCTCGCTCTCTCTGCTCTGCGCCTGGGCACGGAGCAGTGGCTGTACCTGGTGGCAGGAGCAGAGGAGTCCTTGCAGGAGTGACCAGAGGAGTGCCTGGTCCCACCTGCTTCCTTCCTTGCCCCTATCCTTTCGTTGCGGCCCCAAATCTGCCTGCATTGAGCGTGTTTTGTGAAAAAGACAAACCCAAACAAAACCAAAACCAAACTGCTAAACTGAGAGCCGGCAGAGCAAAACCAGCAGACTATAAAGAGTTTTGAGCCCATGTCGCTGCAGGAGTGCGGGGCACAGGGTCCCCGCATGCATGTCTTGGTAGTCGTTTGTACTGATGATGAAGATGGTCAGAGACATCTCCCCACGCCCACCTCGTTGTGTGTACCTAATGTATCCTGCAAGCCACCAGCGGATTGTCAGGACAGCTCTTTTGTCAGTAGAGGTCCAGCTTCCCATGGATGCTGCAACCCGCCTTCCTTCTGTGAAGCACTCTTTATTTGAGGCAGTGCCCTAAGGGTTAAGCCAGGGTTGTGGGATAGGGTCTGTAGCAGGAACAAAGAGGGCTTTTAAGGTCTGTGTTGGGCTAGGAATAGAGGGAAAGGGATTGAGCCTTTCCCAGTGTGTTGAATTACAAAGGTCGTAAGAGACCCTTTTGCTGGGAGGCAGCAGTGGTTGAGGTCCCTGCTGGAAGCAGGGGGGAGAGAAAAGAAATTGTGGAAGTCAGTGAGGGCAACTTCATGGGGAGCTCTAAGACGAGAGTGAAAACTCAAAAACTGTATCCTGAGATGAATTTGTGTTGAACAAAAGGCTGGGAGCCAGGAGGCCAGGACTGTAGGCTTTGTGCAGGCCTTCTGCCCTGGGATTTTGGTGTTGTTTAGTTTTGGTTTTCCCCCCTGATATTACATTTGCAGCTGCCCCCGCGCATGGCACCTGAATTTGCAGTGTGACTGGTGTAGCCAGCACTTGGGCCTTTCCAACCTGCTCTGAGCTGGTGGAGGCTGCAGAGGGTAAAAAGCAATGCCTGCAAGGGAGGATCTCTCCAAAATGCAGAAGAGGAGACAGTGCCCAGTGCCTGCAGGCATATTTTTGCCTTGGCAGAAGAGGGAAGCTGGTCTGCCCAAGCTAAAACTGGATTTTCCATGTGTAGTTAAGCAGGGAAGCCCAAGACTAGCTGCTTTCCTGGCCCCTCTGCTTCATGTCGTCTGCTCATGGTGCCCCATGGGGCACAGCACCAGAGGGTCCAGCAAAAGAAACTAGGGAAGGGAAGGATGGCAGAAACCTCTGTTTCCCTTCCCACAGCAAAGGTGGAAAAAGGACAGGGCTAGTTTCCATCCTGAGCTTCAGATGGTGTGAGCCAGCCGGCCAGCCCACCCAGGACGTGTTTGGAGGGCTGCAGGATGTGCTGAGTCAACAAGAGCATCCCCTTGCTGCGGGCGGGGGGCTGATCACGGCTGCTGAGACAATAGGGGTTTCCAGCTTGCAGGAAGGGTGAGCGCCAGCTGCGAACCACACGGTGGGCTTTCCAATTTTAGTTTGTGTTACCGACCAGAAAAGGCAGTCTAGTCCTTAAAACATTCAGGCTGGATTAGCAGGCGCTTGGCCATTCAGCTCCATCCCCTGGCACAGGCGTACTCCCTCCCCCCCCTAAACTTTCATTTAAAGAAATTCCACATCTGGTCTTTATGGTGGATCAGATGACCTTGGATGTGATTTTTGGAACAAAATGCTGATGCTTTACGGGGCTCTGTCTAGGAGATGAAAGCTGGTCCCAGGGAGTACTCCATGAGGGTCCCTGAAGCCACCACCTAAGTTAGCAGCCTGGCGGCTGCTCAACTTTTTCAAGCATCGCAAAAGGAGAACTGTAGGGAGCACAGAGCTGCTGTGAGAAAGAAAACCCAGAATGGAAGGCTTGGTTCAGGGCTCTCGGAAACCGTAACATCTTCTGCTCACCTCGGTAGATGGCCTGTTCTCAGCATCGTGTCCTGTATCCTTGTAACCAGGAACTGTTTCAGAAGTAGCATCAACTTCATGTGCTTCTTGCTGCTTAGCATCGACATGGAGAAAGCCTGAACTTCTCCACCTGTTGTTGCCCAAAATCCTCTCTTCTCCTCCTGTTCTCTGGCATCACCTGTGCTGCAGAAGCATGCCACAAACACAAAGGTGGGTGGGTAAATAAACTGCTGCTTCTCTGCTGACAGTTTCCAGCTCGCTGACCTGAAATGTGCTATGTGAAGGGAGCAATGTCTTGTCACTGTATTTTGGGGGGACACTCTGTCATTCGGCCACCTGGGCTGCTGAAGGGGAACACAAGGCGGTTGCGGGCGATCCCCCCGGTGTAGGAAAGACGTCAGAAGCAAGGGCAGCTTGGCTGTCTCTTCTCTGCTCTTCCCTCCAGCCAGGGGGTGTTGCAGATGGGGTGTTACCCCTCTGTTAGTCACAAATCGGGGGCTGGCAGGAAATCATCACGGTCTGGCTGAAATCGGAGCAGTCCCTGGCTGCTCTCACTGGGTGTTAGGCACATCCCTTGCCTTCCCCTTTGCCCAGGGACTATGGCAGGGAGCCGGCCTTGTCTAAGAGATCACATAGGTTATTGCTGCACTCTCAGGGGCTCCCAGACCTTGTAGGGAAGCCCGTCTTTTCAGAGGTGGCATGGTGATGTAAGCATGTGCATTTAAATTGCTGTGTCTGTCCTGCTGGTGGCTGCTGAGTTTTGTTCAGGTGCTTGACCAGTGCTCTGACCTCGGTGACACTGACCACGCTGTTGGCCTTTGGCGTCCCTGATGACACAGGGTGAGCACTAAGGGTCTCCCACCCTGCCTCCCTAGAAAGGACCTGGGAGCATCCCGATGAGAAGAGGTGTGGTGTGCAGGGGAAGCTGCTGGAGACCACTGGACCCCATATGACAAAAACTTGGTTTTCTTGGCCCTGAGAAGGGTGAAAGGCTCTGTGTGTACATGGTGAGGATCAGGAATGTAAAAATCCAGGGAGAACTATCAGTTCTGGTATATAGGCCTGAGCTTTGTCAGAAAATTGTTCTTTGTCCCTGTTAATACGTGACATCCCAGCCCAAAACATTGTCTCTTCTTCCTTGGCCAAAGGGTGTTTTAATTCCTGGGTGTCAGGGCCTCCTGACCTGGCTGGGTCTGTGTGACTCTGCTGGAGACGTGATGCTTGACCGACTTGTCCTGTTGCAGCACTGGCGAGGCTTGTCCTGAGTAACCTGCTACATCTGAACAAGTGCTCCTGGGTGGAAGGGAGCAGAGCCCCTTGTTGGCGTGAGTCGGACTGGTGGGATGCGGAGCAGAAAGGGTGAGAGAAAAGCCCCTGTCTGATGCCAGTAATTTTCTCCTGTAGTCAATGGGAAATGGATCTTCCAGCTATGACAGGCAGAGGCGCGGGTCCGTGACCGGGTGTGCTGCGCAGACCGGTGTCTTCTGCGTGCGCCAGCGCTCTGGTGTGCTCTTTGACGCAGATGGATGTGCTCTGGTACGCAGAGCCGCTCGCCGTCTGGGAGGTGTGTGCCGCAGCTCTCGCTGGGCTCCGGCACAGCTGTGGTGTGCGGGCTTCCTTGTGTTGCCTCTGTCTGCTTCGGTCCCCTCCAAGAGGGAGGCTGAGGTCATCTGGAGAGCTCTTGGAAGGGCTGATGTTGGTGGAGAGGTGAAAAGAAAGGTTGTGGGGCAAAGCCTGTTGGAGCGTCAGCCCCTAGCATTACTAGTCAGAGAAGCAGCCTGCGGAGGACGTGTGTACATATCATTGTGTGCATGGCTTGTACTGTCCAGATTCAGGAACTGGCCAAGCCTGGATGCTGAGTGACCATAGCCATGCTCCAAGGAAATCCTTTCTTGGCTCCTTGGAAGCTCGCTACCCTGGAGAGTCAAACTGGGAAGAGGCACAGCCTGGAGGGGGGCATGTTTGGCTGTACCCAAAGGCAGATTATTTGGCAGACACCTCGCCTGTGGATCTGGGCTGCGGCAGCGCCTGGTAACCCTCCCACAGCCGGCAGTGAAGGTCAGGCTGCCGGAGAGCTGATAAAGCGAACGGGTTTGCTTGCAAGGCAGCGTTGGAGGCTGGAGGAAGCCCTCCCCCAGCATTGCTGCTTATCTGGGCAGCGCTGGCACTCGGCAGTGCTCCCATCATGCCTTTTCTGCCCCGTCTCCCCGCTGTGGGCTTGAGCCAGCGGAGTCATCTCTGCCCCCCAGCCGCTGGCTGCTGCGGGAGGCCAGGGCTCTGGCACAGCCTCCCCCCAACCCCCGTCTCCCCGCTCCTGTTTGCTGCCTTCCAGAGTTTGTGCCGTTTCCCCGATGACTGCGGCCGGGTTGGACGCACACACACAAGCACACGCTCACACACGCGTGTGTGCGCAGGGCTGTGGCAGAAATGGGTGAGTCAGGCAGGAGGAGGGGGTGAATCACGGGGGAATGAGTCAGAGGGAAGCAGAGGGCAGGTGCTTGCCCAAGGCTGGGCTTTCAGGGAGCCCAAGGGCCTGGCAGCCCCTACCGGGTCCCCCAGGCGATGGGGTGAGGGTGCCACAGGAGAGTTGGGAAGTCCACAGGGCTTAGCAGGTGGAGGCAGTACCTGTGGCTTGGGAATCCGTCTCCCAAGCCGGATCCCGCTCAGCCATGTGCCGAACCCATTCTCTGCCCTCATCTCCTCCAGTCATGGGTATGTTACTGTCCCAGAGGGGCCTGGGGCATCCTCGGTGTTGAGGCTTTCCCAGGAGGGACCGAAGAGAAGTGCAGTGAGCAGTTATCCCAGCCTCCAGTCCATGGGGTGGATCCGTGTCCCCATGCAGGCAGTGGGGTGTCCAGCCGGCCCTGGGCACGCTGAGCAGGTCGCTGTCCTGGTTGGATCCTACCCAGTAACCTTTCTATCTGCTCTTAAAGAGCAGGGAGAGGATGGAAAAATAAATTGTCAGAGATTAATAGCTCTGGATTAAGGGAACACAGCATCGGGGGAGAGCTGGGAGAGGGATGATATGCTGCAGATCTGGGAATGTGGTTGGTTGTTGGCTCCAAACTCCCGTGTGTGATCTGGACTCTGCTGCAGACCCCGGGGGGTGTTGGGAGGTGTTGTGGATTGCTGCTTCCCTCATCCAGGGACCCGATCTCGACTTCTGAATTTCCGTCTAACCCAGCTGGTCTCTGCTGAGTTTGACTCCTAATGGTCCTGCTCATCGCTCCTGAGGGCAGATTCCCTGTCGGCCTGATGGAGGTAGGCCTGGTACTGGTGCCACAGCAGTGAAGCCAAAGCTTTCTCTATTTAGGGACAAACTTCTTGGAGCAGGTACTTGGGACCCCTGGCTCAGGATAGCCTGTGTGTGTTCAGCAGGCACTCATGCATGTACTTGATATCGCTTCCAACCAGAGCAAGGAGCAAATAATTGAAAAAAACCAACCCCCGCTGGTCTCAGTGTTGAGGTGAGTCTCGTATTTTTCAACACCCCCAAGGTGTGCAGGTATCTGCTGCTCAAGGCTGGTACCTGTTGTCCTCCCTGGTGGCACCTTTGGCTGGGCAGGATGGAGACTAACAGGCCCCAGCACTCTCCAGAGATGGCCTGGAGCTCTCTCCCTGCCATGGGGCTTCTGGTGTGCTACAGTGCATTGGGGACAGAGGCGGAAAGTGGTGGGTTTGTGCAGCATGGGAAAGGGAATGCAGCGAAGGGGGTTTTCACCAGTGGCAGCAGCTGTGGGTTTGGAGAGAAGCTGAAGCTGGGCTTTCCTGGGAAGTGCCCAGGGACAGGATGAGAAGCAACGGCACACAAGGGAAATTCCAATTAGATACTAGGAAAAATATTTCCACACAAGGGCATTTGGACTCTGGAGCAGGGAACAGAGAAGGGGGGACAGTCTCCACATTTGGACACCTTCATCCCTTGAAAGGGTCAAGCTCCAAGCAACCTACTTTATGTTGGCCCTGCTTTGAGCAAGATTGGACCAAAACCTCCTGAGGTCGCTTCTCACTGTTGATGTTCCCCAGTTCTGCAGTTCTCAGGCTGTTTGGCAATGGAGCAGCTCATGGCCTGTTGGACTGACCAGTTTATAGATGAATGGAGGGATGAGGGGGTTCTTCTGTCCATCCCCTTTTCTCCTGGCTTGGTTTGTCTTGTCAATACGGTATTAGCAGTGCTGGGGAATGGAGGCATTACTTTAGCTGTATTGCCCAGCTTATTGCTTTGCCCCTGCCTACCTTAGCCATTTCTCCAGAGGTCCATGATGTTCCCCTCCTTGCATGAGCACAAAAAGCCTGTTGGCAGTAAAGCACAGGACAATAAACCATCCGCCCTGCTCCACTGGCAGTGCAGAGCTGTGATCTGTAGGGGGGTGCTGGCATTGTTGGGAGGCTAGGGAGGATGCTGCCTTCTGGCTAGAAGGGCTCCAGGTTTATCTTCCCTGTGGTTCCTGTCCCAGAGACAGTGGCGATTGCAGGAGAAGTCACCGGTAGCCTTTTTAAAGGCTCCAGCTGCCTGACCATCCCAAGCAGATAGGGAGCAGATGGAGGCTGAGATGAGCCCAAAGGACTGTCTGGAAAGAATTACTTGCTCCCAGTATTTTCTGTTTCTTTGCCAGCCTTTTATTCTCATGGCTGCTCTTTTCCTGATCCTGTCCTTCTGCAAGGCTGGCTGCTGGCAGCCTTATCAGCCTTGTCTTCATTAACAACTTCGCTCTGCGATTTATTGTGCCTCCGAGCTTTGACCTTAGTGCCTGATACTAAAGAAGCCCGTGTCTGATGTGTAAGTGCTCAAAGAGTTTTTTCCGTATTTGCCTTTGTCCCGTCTGCAAGAATAACGAACCAGAGGAAAAGAGCCTGTGTGTAGCCACAGTGCCTGGGCAGAGCTGTCCCGCCGCAGTAGCTACGTCCTCCTCCCCGTCTGGCAGAGGCTGGGAGGATGTCCTGGCTCCCCACATGTTTTAATGTGGGTTTTCAAGGTCTAGGACATTCCCACGAGCCTGCGTTTGTCCCCAGATCCCTTCTCAAGTTGCTCCTCTCAGCCTTTCCCTTGGGCTTGTTGATGCTGGGCTGCAGTCTCGCTCAGGGCGCTGTATACTCTCTCTTCCCCGGTAGTCTGCTCGTTACTCAATACCGCTCTGGGCACTCTTGCGTTACTTGGATGTCCCTGTTACAACACCCGCACGCATGGAGAGCAGCAGGGTGCGGTGGTCTGAGCCAAGAGGCCCCTGGGGGCCGTTTCCAGCTGCTTGGGTAAATCACTGCCCGGCCGGGGACAAGCTGGTTCCTGATAGTCCATGGAGAGCTCTCGTGTCGCCTGTGGGCCCTGTCTCCCTAGGAGGGAGAGGGTCAGGCCTGGGGGGCCATCTGTGTCCCCAGAGGCACGACTACCAGCAGGGTTGAAGGTGTTTTGGACCCAGTTGCCACAGTTAAGCTGTTTTTTAAGGCTTTGTGTGTTCTGACATTGCAGCAGAACTGTAGCAGCAGGCAGAGTTTGCACGGGGGCCTTCAGGGACTGATGTGGGGGGCTCATGTCCTGTGCAGGTGGGCAGTCTGGAGATGCAGCCGTGGCTCCAGCCTGTCCTTGTTCACTGTCGCTTCTCTGAAGGTGGAGGATGCTGATATGCTGGTGCCCCAGTGCTGTGTAGTCCCTGCAGGCTGCACCTGCCGGATAGCCCGGAGGGCAGGTCCCCTCCAGCCTCTGCCTGGCATGAAGCACCAGTTGAACCTTGGCTTCCTTCATCTCCATGCAACATGCTTGCCTCTTTCCATCCCAAAGGCATCCCTGGCCATGGCCATGGGCATTGCCTAGAGCCCTGGCAGCCCTGCAGGAGCCCAGCCCCTGCGGAGGGGTGGTGGATGCACTGGGCTCTGCTGTCAGTGGGACCGTGCGGGTGGTTTGGGATACATGGACCAGGACATTCACAATTTTCGTGGGATGAAATAGGAGCTAGACTGTGTCACCCCTGCCCTGCATATGAATATGCCTACAGTCGGACATGCCAGTCCCTCCTACCCCCTTGTTTCCCTGCAAAGGGGCTTGTGCACTCATATGTTTGCCTCCATTACAGGCAACAGCGTCAGTGTTTAGGTGGCAGCTTTGACACCCTTTTCCTAATGCCGGCAGGGTGTTTCTTTTTCACCTTCAGCCCCATTGGAAGGAGAGATTTTCCTTTTATGTGACAAGGCACAGGACATTGAATTAACGGTGGAAACCCTCCTTCCCTGCAGTAGCCCTCACTGTGTCCAGCTCTGTACAATCAAAGATGGACAAAGCCTCATCCACATATGGCCCGAATCCCTGCCCAGCCCGTGTCACCGCTCTGGCCTGTGCCAGACTTGAGACTTTCTAAATCGCTGCTGGAAAAGTGTGAGTTGGGTGGGTGTGTGCGTGGCCATGTGTGCGAG